>JAPFQT010000539.1:0-79301 GCA_027627225.1 Congeria kusceri | reverse complement strand
ACAAGAATCTGTTTGATAAATACACATGCCCCCGGTTGGTGCTGGATAGCCCATTTCTTAGTCCATATTAGGTCAAGGTCAAGGTCAAAGTGAGGTTGGGTGATATGGCTGGATTAGGGATAGTCATAAGCAACAAATGTGTAAGTATCCAAGTTTTGTAGCAAGCGGTGTTGGTGCTAGATGAAGCGGTAAATCTAGTTAACCAAGAAACAGCCCATTTGAATTATTCTAAGTGCAAATTAGGTCAAGGTCAAGGTCAAAGTGAGGTTGGGTGATATCGTCCTCTCGCTTCAGGAAGCGAATCAAGTCCTTCACCTTCACCGTTTCTGTAGAAGGGAAGTTTATTTATATTGCAAAAGGAAGCCAATTTTGTTGTTGAGCCCTTTAATGTTTCCTTGCCTCACCTTGGACAAGACAGTTAAAAACCCAAACTATCAACACCGTACCTCTTTAAACATGTCCCTGAACTTGCACTGCACCCCAGGTACAGCTGCATCAGAACACACCATTAAAGAAGCGAACATTAACTGTAACAAAAAAACAATAAATAAATGTCACAATCTCATTCAAGGGCTACAAAACCATTTCTGAAATACAGGTTTAGTATAGGATGTATGTATTAAATTTTAAAATAGAATAAACATCATGCCTAAGGCACTAGCTGTTTAGTGACGAGGTTAAGTTTCAGCAAGTTTCAGCCTTTCATGCTCTACACCGGGGACTGAGTTCCCCATTCCCCCGCAGATGCTTTTTTCAAACTTTTTTCAACTTTGTCAGTATCCACGAGTTGTAGTAAGCGGTGTTGGTGCTAGACGAAACGGTAAAATCTACTTAACCTTGTCACAGACGGAAGGATGGACAGACGGACGGACAGATGGAAGGATGGACACGACAATCACTATATGCCTCCCGCATCAAGATGCCGGAGTCATAAAAAAGCAATTAATCCTTTAAAGAGTAACCTCTTCATGTCTGCAGAATAGGTCAGCACCATAATTATTGAGAAATTGTATATTTTATAAAAAGTCAAAATATTCTAATTTGAAGGTCAAAACAAATGCAGATTACTCTGGAAATACAAATCACAGGGTTACCTAAGTGTCCCAATACTTAGGGTTATTACTTCGACATAACGAATTTGATTTCATTTGTATATTAAAATCAAACAGTAGTAATATAGATGTTGATGTAACAAAGAATAAACACAAACGACATTTAATCGTTGGTTCATTATATGTACATGGTTAGTCGAAAGTTAATTCGCTTTGACAGAAAACATACACGGATAACTTATAAAAGTATTGACATTGCATCTACATTCGCCGACGAGAATTGCAATAAATAACAGTATCCTGCATAAATCGGTATGAGCTTATACTTTATTTTAGTTTATATGTATTATTAAAGAAATATGTATTATTCAAAATACAATTTAGAAATCACACACGTATTTCCTTTACTGCAGAGACCGTTTGGAATGTCTTTAAAAGAAATATTGTTTAAAAGGAACCATAAGCAATGTATGGTCACTTAAAATAGTATTTATTACACAAATGTCGCCATATCGAAAAGGCCATTGCGACTGATACCACTACTTTCAAAACCGGGAACCCTGAGACCAGTGAAGTAGTGCATAATCAACTGTATTGTAACTTCCGTGTTTCATTACGGTTTTAGACGAGATCGATGAAAGTGTCACACCATGGGTGGTACGGAATTCTCTGAGTTTTTCTACTGGTGATTATGTCAGCAAGAGGTAATTATGTATAGCTGGTTGACACGTTTTCTTCATTAGTCTACAAACATTGCTTTGACTAGTAATACAGCACTAGTTAACTACAACTATCCGTACAGAAACTCACATCAGCATTTCAGACAGGGTAATAACGTTTTTCATGTAAAAATAATTAGTGTGTGATAAACGAAATGTATAATCTGCCTAGAAATGTATTATAGTCTTAATCCACAGTAACATAAATATATTAAACAATATGTATATTAAAACAATATTTTTTTTAATAAAAAAATGATTGAAAGATTTTATATTAACAGCGGTAATACATGCAACATATGTATTGACTTTTATAAAACTGAAACCTTTAACCAACTTATTGTTGGTGATCATTTATGTTCTCAGTGTATCCCATAGTTTTCTGTTGAGCGAAATGGTTTTTATTTTAGGTGCAATATACAGTGTAGCAATTACTCAACCGAATGGCTTGTTGCACCTTGTACTCTGGCTGAACCAAGACTAAATTACAATAACATAAGTTGATGAATCCATTGATGAACTATCTATACACTCAGATGTTTGGATAGGCTACGTCTCGGTTTAAGTTTCTTTTTTATTCCATGGTAATACTTTGTATCTTACTTACGAGTATAACATTTTGAAATAATTTATTTCAACTGTCTAACTTATTACATAAGTTAAATGAGTGTATGACATTGCAAAAACATCGTCAAATTCTACAAATGTAAAAAAAAACACCACACCCAACATGTATAATGCGTTGGCATGTAACAAATACCTCGTCTAGCCAAATTAGTAAGAGAAAGTATATGTAAGTAAATGAAATTGGAAACACATTTTTGTGTATGATGCAGACAGGCGAGCGAGACATTCCGTGAACGTTACATTTTTAATGACGTTAACCTTAACAGGTTGTGCAGACGTGCAGAGCGAGATAACAAACAAAGTAACAAGTATCGGTTACTGTCAAACTCTTTGTGGTCATACAAGACCATTTGGAATACAGGCACACCACGTCGTAGATATCCTAAACCCCGCAGTAAGTGTTTACTTACATGTATTTACATGAACATATGTTTTATTAATAAGAAAATCAATAGTAACAAATAACAAATAATCCAAAAGTAACAGGTAACTAAAATATAAATAAAAGATATACTATGCATGTGATAAAATACATAAAAAGGGAATGAGAGCAGTTATGCAATTTAGACATATGCCCTTTTCTAGACATACATATTATTATGGTCTTGCTAATTTCATTAACAAGCATTTAATAAATAAAATAATATGTAGTTTGGTTATGGGTGATAAGTTATCCTCGAGTAAGATTAGGATACGCGTCGGTTATGGGTGATAAGTTATCCTCGGGTAAGATAATGATAATAATATGTAGTTTGGTTATGGGTGATAAGTTATCCTCGAGTAAGATTAGGATACGCGTCGGTTATGGGTGATAAGTTATCCTCGGGTAAGATAATGATAATAATATGTAGTTTGGTTATGGGTGATAAGTTATCGTCGAGTAAGATTAGGATACGCGTTAACAAAACAAGTTAACAAGTAATTACCATTTCTATAACAATACTCATGCTCATGACTTAAAATCTTGCATGTGTTTGGTCAATTTGTTTTTATAGTTTTATGCTATTTGTAGATACCTTCAAAACATTGTGTATATCTATCTTCCAAAATAAATAGTTTGTATTACTTTAATCGTATCCACTGTTCAATGTATTTCATTCTATAGTTATTTTTTATACACAAATTAGTTTTATGCCGCTTATGTTGCATGTTGCCTGCAAGATATATCAAAATTAATATATACAGTCAGTTATGCACTGTCGATGCCTCAATGGATCTGTTTTCGACGTCGCGTTTGGATATTGCAACGGAGACAGACACAATCTTTGTACAAATGATTGTTATGCCATATTCACTCAAACTACGGGTAAGTACAATTTATAGTGTCTCCCAAGGTACATTTTGAGTTAAATAGCAAACACTGTACAATAATAGGCATGGGTCGGCATTCAAGAAATTTTGAGATACATAAAACTATTTCTAAATGTATTTGAACGTCTGCCCAACACCAACATAAGCGAGATATCGGTGGCAAAATGCGTCGTTTCAAACATATCATTAACACTTACGATACCTTAGAAAAGTATGAGGAAAACATATTCATTACCCTAATTATATTGTGTTTCATTGTTTATATATTTTCATTTATAATGCTATTTCATCTACTTTTCATACACAGTAAACGATTCAGTTATCAACCAAAGTGGCACGAGACAAACCGGCGATTGCCTTACATATTACTTCCCAGGATTTAAGCGGCAAGCCTGTAGCGGGTCAGACCCGATTAAAGTTATGTGCAGCGATACAAAAAACACAGGTACTTAGACTTACATTAAACTAACATTATATATATTTTGTTCATATTCCACTCGCTTTGCTTTTCCAACTAACCAAGAAAAACAAAAAAACTGAATATATCTGTTGGAATAGAAACAGGTGTATAGGTATACCGATGAAATAATAATGATTTCATGTATATATATCACCAAATAGTTCGTATAAATATAGACACTAATTATGTTAGCTTTCAACATTATATTCAAATGGTTTATGTTTATTAAGTGTAAATCAATTATTCAAAATTTGCTTTCAAAATAAATTATAACAAAAATGTCATTAAACGAACTTTCTATTTTATAATACAGCCGTTGCAGTAATTTAAGATCTTGCATTATATATTAATAATATACATAAAGATTCAAAAGGAAAACCTGTATGGCCTGTTAATTTTTATTGTAACTTATGTTTCAATCATCATTTACCTTTAGCTTGTTTTTATGATTTTATAATTAATCCCAATTTCAAACGCTTATTCAGACACATGTAAAGCAAAACTTTCAGAAAAGTTTACTCTTTCTTTTTGTTCTACAGCCTAATTGATATTTTCCCCTTGCGTTTTTTTGACTGCATTTCAAGCACAGTCTACATAAAAAATATATATCTGTGCTAATTGATGCTTTAATAATTACCGGTATTTTGCAAGTGTCCCAGCCTTTTGTGTCAAATTATGACAAATACCAAAAAGGAATCTTAACAAATTTTTTATTCGTCTAAACATTAAATAACTCAGGCAAATTCAAATGTTTGATGTGTTGTGCAGAGCATGATAGTGGCATTACACGGCACCAATGTTCGTTACGGTAGCGAAATGATGAAATATGCAAGTGTTATTGGATTATATATTTGATTGTATGCTCACGTGCGAAAAAACCCGATTCGTATTTGTAGTTGAGACAGCCTTTGCTGTCCCACCATAAGAACATACAAGAAATAACGACTTGTCCCAATTATTTTAGCATAATAAACGCCCGATTGACTGATGAGTTACTAACATTTACTTATTGTATTCTTTGTCCAGCAGCCAGAGCGACCATACATACTAAATATAGCAACACTTGGACCGAATGGAACTTAATATGCTTAAAGGATAACACGTATCCAGCGTCCATCTCAAGTAGTATCAATTCTGGCTTTAGCGAACGGCAACGACAAGACCACTGGACAGGGATAATTCGAGCAACCACACTGATTTAATAACGCATCCATGCGTACGTACAATATATTGTGTTTTATACGATAATGTAACTATGTTCCTATAGATATTTAATTACTTCAAAATGTTAACACTGTTATATTTTGCTATTGAGTTGTTTGGTTTTAAGAAAGGTATTAAACAAAATTGTATCACTAACTGTTTGTGAAACAGGCATGCGCCCCCCCCCCCCCTTTAGGTCTAAAGCAACCTTTGTACAAAACTGCCAGGATGGCAATTTAAATGAAAAAAAGTTGTTTGAACCATTGGTCAGTTTGACCTTGACTTTTGACTTAGGCACTCAATAATTACTATGGATCATTTACTTGTCACGACTAACCAATCTACCAAGTTTTAAGAGACTAGGCACACGGGTTCTGTAGTTATTGTCCGGACAAGAATTTGCATCTATTGGTCAGATTATACACCTTATGGTTCGTTTGACCTTGACCTTTGATCAAATGACCAATGAAATCCCAGTGCGGTGGAAATGCCACATGGTTTGTGTATGACAACGTATATGTAATCAGATATGCTAGTCACTTTAGTGACTACGTTCATGTCTTTTAGTAAAATATATGAAAAATGATTATGTTTTCTTACTTCAATCTCGAGTTTTTCTCCAGACGTCTATATCAAGAATAAACAACACATTATTATTTTGTGAATCGTTTCAATATTAATAATAGTCTATCACAGTATCTAATTTTAATTTGCAATAATTTATAGAGCAAAGGGTAATCATACGTTTTTGTGTATAAGGAAGCGCAGCGTATTCTGAGGTGAAATACGCATTCTTCAACGGCAAAACAAGGACAGTTGCGTTCACAAACACTGGTACCAAAGAAGCACTATGTGTCATGAGTAATGTGACCTAAACTTAGAGGGTTGAACATGGGAGGATTCTTTTGATTTTCATATATGCTGCTTTTCACAGAATGTGTTGAATCCCAGTAAATAGTCAATTCAAACTGTTTAATATCATTGTTTGTAATCAGACGTTGAAAGCACACAATAAGTAGGCCAACACGTAAACTGTAGTTATATGATGTTTCAAGGAACCGATTCATCTCGCATGCCGGTTTCAACTGAGATCCAAACTCCAAACCGTTCTGAAAAAACAGAAGGGACCGCAAACAAACGCAAAGGTATGTCACACATTCATGTTTGTAATTAATTTATGCATTGGCAGAAACAAAAACAATACTGTTCAGTAATGCTAACAACAATTAATGTCTGAATCAGTATTTTGCAATGACAGTTCTAAAAGGTTAGGCATCTTCAGACTTTTCAGCTCTAGGAGTAGGCATCGGTGTGTCGTTAGGGGTTTTGGTCGCAGTCGAAGGAGCTGTGACCATGATTGTGCTCAGAAGACGGTACGTTTAGTAATCGCTTGTATTAATACAACATTTGTTTCAAATGTATGCATATATAAAGTGGGAATTATTTAAAACCTACTTGACGTGTAATTATTTGAGCTCAAGATGCACATCATGTAAAATAAAGTGACATGCATCGACAATGAGCAATACAATACATTAACTAATAGTTTAACAGGATGGGCGCATGCCATAGATCTGTATGTCCCCAGTAACTTTCACATCATATAATTGGAGATTAATTATAACATGTTTTAATCCGTTTCGAATCAGTTGTGCCTTTTAAACTTTGTATTACATACAATACTGACGTATATGTTTACGTGTCCAACCGTCAATGTAATATGTTTCTACGTTTGCTATGTGGTCCTATTTAATTTCAGAGGAAAAGTTATTTGCTTGGTGAAAAAGAACAACTGCGAGGGACTTAGCCATGGTGCAAATGAGTCCAAAGAGGGAAGAGTAGACAACTCTGAAGCCAACTATTCAGTACTAGAGAGACGCAACACATCAGATGAAGAACATATGTATCATCATATTACACAACGTGATCCAAGTTATGCCAACGTGAAAGAGGACAACTGATATTCCTTCAATGATACAGAACAACCGAGTTAAATGTCACACAGAATAGCCCGACAACATGAAGCAGAATTTCTATATGTGCAGAGGGTGACGACATCACATTTAAATTACACATGTCCAATCCAACCAACATGGTTTATGCAGGACTCCACGATACATTACATGTACATTACACATGTCCAATCCAACCATCACGGTTCATGCAGGACTCCACAATACGTTGAATGACGTTATTAATGTGAATAAATGTACATCAAGTGAATTTATGTGTTATGAACAACATATAATGTTGACGTTATGTAATCAAACCTATGCGTAAAGCTCAGTGTTGCCTTTCACAGTTTATATGTTGTGTTGACGAATAATAGATCTGTATGTATGCATATTGTTTTTAGAATATATTCGTATAAATGGACGGTATACATGAAAAATTAACGAAGCAATTGACTTTTCAGGGAGCTCGTATATTTTGCTTAAAGCCGCAGTCCATAGAATATAAATCGACATATCTTCAATTGACATTAGTTCTAATGAACGTCAATGACGGTTATTCGCCTGAAAACTGTTTCTTATTTACGAAAGGCATCTTATCATGTCTATGTTCGAAACGCTTCCTACGAACGGAATATATACTAATGTACATGCTGATTTACTCTAGAGGCGTCACCAGCTATCGCATAATAATAATAAAAGTTACCAAAGCGCTATTATTTTACCGATTTCAATGCGTTTTTATTTGTATTTTGATTGGTAAGATGTCCATTAGAAACTATTTCTGCAATGTTATATTTTTATGACATTTTTCTGGACTGCTGATTTATTAATACATGTAGTTCGATAGAAAAAAAAATCACACAGAATCACCAAGTTCGTTTAGCTAACCATTCCAGGTAGACTTTTCTAGGAAAAACTGAAAAACTAGTGAAATGATAATCATGATCCTTTTGTTCTGTTTTATTTGGAACTTTATATATATTTTTTAAGCAAAAGCAGCCAATATATTATTAAGATGCAGAAATTAAGTCACTGTTTTTTTTAAAGAAATCATTACGGAAAATTTGGGATTAATTAATGGCGTCGGAATACTATCAATTATCACCTTTGCAGCATCAGCTGAAATTCACAACGAGGTATCACACATTTTCTTTGTTTAAAGACTAGTCCATCATCACTAGGATGAAGTATGTTGAATTTCAAGTCAATACCTCTTACAATTATTGAGAAATTTGGCCTAAAGCTAAAATTGTTAGTTGAACAACAAGAAATAACCTCACGAAACACCTTGAAATAGTTACGTCATCTTGTCTACAGAATGGGTCCATAACTGTGATCAAGTATTTTCAAGTCAATACCTCTTATAGCTATTGTGAAATGTGACCAAAAGAGAAAATTATCAGTAAAAAAATTGCAATAACCCCACCAAAATCCTTGAAATAGTTACCTTGTCTTTCCAACAGAATGGTCATAACAGTGACCCAGTGTTTTGAGTTTCAAGTCAATACCTTATAGCTATTGTGAAATTTGACATAAAGCGAAAATTCTAAGTTGAAAAAGGGGCAGTTACTTGAAGGAAATTCTTAACAGAGTTACCTCTTTCAGTCTTCCGACAAAAGTCATCACTGTGGTCAAGTACTTTGAGTTTCAAGTCCATAAGTTATAAAGGTGTTGTGAAATTTGACCTACAGCGAAAATTGTCAGCTGAAAAAAAGGGTAATACCTTCAGCAAAATCCTTGAAAGAGTTACCTCCTTATGCCTGCAGAATGGGGTCAACACCTTAAACACGTTTCAAGTGTAGAGTTTAAATTTAATGTCTTTGACAGTTATTGAGAAATTTTATAGTTACCAAAAAGTTTTCAAAATATTCCAAGTTGTAAGTCCAAACAATTAGAAATAACTCTGGGAATAAAAATCATAGGGTTACCTGCCTTGTTATAATGGATTACCCTTTCAATCATAAAACTTAATGAAAGTTCGAATTTTTAGAAATGGACTCTGACAAAAAACTTCAAGAGGGGCTGTACGATTTTGTAGGAAATGTATAATGTAAAACCATTCATTGATTATAAAGACATCAGTGCCTAACTACCATAATTTTGTGGGTTACCATAATTTCGTGGCTGTTTAAAACTAATAGAATTTTCGCTCGTGCATCCGAAAACATTGTCCGAATTACTATAACTGTTAACTTAATTGTACATTTTTGCAGTATCTGAAAAGGAAATCATATTAAATGTCAGACAGTGAGTGACTTGGTCATTTAAATCACAAATGAATGACATCAAATACACAAATTATTCACTATCTAACAACTATTTTGGAATTAATTTCATGAAATTTCGTTCTATAAAAATCAAATATTTAGAACAGTTTTCCAAGGATAAATGCGCATGTATGATTATCTCCCTTGTGTTTATTTCTCAGTGGAATTTTGCTATTTTCGGTAAAAAAAATACATTAGCAATCCTCATTCCCTTAATTTGACTGACATTTTCAAACGTTTAACTTTAAGTTAGCATTCCTACCCATGAATCGCTGCGTGCAATTTTATCATTTATCTAATATTTAAGAACAATCACTAACACAATAGAATATTTATAGATTCATGAAGCCTAAAGTTAAACCTGCACAAAGAAAGTTGAACAAGTGTGTAGATTTCGTCAGGCCTATGTTGTTACCTTTTAAAAAATATGATAAGGAGTGTGTATTTATAATGATAAAATTAATTTTCACCAAGATTTTCGGTTGTTGATCACCACAGGGTCCAGCACAAAGAAAGTGAAACTAAATTGATGCTGTAAACACTCTTTCACAACCAAAGTAGGCCAGCCAATCAGAACCCACGAAATTATGAGAAGCTTCCAGACGATACAGATCAGTAGGGTCAGGTACATCAACATAACATACACATGAAATAGCAACAAAAATCGGTATTTTAATTACTTTGTTTGCAAAGAGCAGTTGCAAATTTTTGTTTTATCCAATTCAGAGGTAACAGAATGTATAAACGCGCATGCACCACAATCATAAATAAGACCCACGAAATTAGGGTGACACGGCATATAATGACGTCAGTATCTTTTTATAATAATATTATAATAAATGTTGAGAATAACATATGTTCAGAAATGCGTATTAAGAGAGGAATTTAAAACTGAAATAATTCTTCGCTGTGTCTATACTATTAATAGTCTACTTTTCATAGCAGAGTTTGTCAGCAGGATCTTGGCAAAGTGCGTATATGTGTTCGGCCACTGACCTTACGTATATCGGAGATTTGAGAATGTTATGCATTAGCCAGACACATCTTTATAGTTTCATCCTCTTCTAGGATTGTAAAGCGGTCCTGAGAACAGGATACTTGTTTAAATGAAAGGTACACAATTAAATACACGAGTTTTTCTAAATCACAGAATATACATGTATTTCCCATCAAAGTATAAACGGAAATATGTTATTGTTTGAGATGTATCATGCTGATTGCTTATATCCTGTACAATTTTGAAACTAGCAAATCATTTTTTTCCGAGTGTGTGGTATCTGCAAAGATCTTTTAACAAGATATGTCTTAAATGTAAATAGGATACTGCAACGGACGTTTACAAACTGTACATGCTGAACAATCATTTTAAGTCTAAATATGTAAGTTACCATATATATTATATAAGTACTTTAACTAATGTTTGTTACGCAAATGGCGCCATATTGAAAATATTTTAGTCGACAACAGTGATAGAGTGACACCATGTGGTGGTACGGATTTCTAGGAGTTTTCCTGCTGGTGAATAAGTCAGCGAATGTAATTTGTATAGTTGGTTAACACGTTTCTTAATTAGTGTACACAGTTACCATGATTAGTAGAACGACATTATTTGTTTACATAAGTAGGAATAAACTGTACATATGCCTACGCATGTTATTCAAAAGCTGTAATAAGGTTTTTCATGTTACATGTGTTGGTGCAAAACCAGTAGTTGTATCAGCCTAGAAATGCATTCTACTCTAAACCCAGTAAAACAAATTAGGTTTATATATATATGTCTATAAATAGATGTGATACGCATGCAACATATGTATGCATTTCTCTTATGAAACTCAAATATTTAAATCATTTAATACTGTTGATGTTAATCAAAATGCCCCATACGTGTCTTTAGAAAGATTTTATGTGGATTTCAGCTGAACAATACATTGTAAGCAATACCTGAACTAAATGGCTTTTAGCAAGTTGTACCCTTGCTGAACCAAGGCTTACTTACAAGAACAACTTCTTTGAAGTGGCCGAACCCATAGACGTTGTATCTACCAACTCGGATGTTTGGATAGGCTACGTATCGGTGAAAGTTCCATATTTATTCCAAGGTACTATTAGTAATATTTCGTCTCAAAATATTTTGTTCAAACAATTTATTTAAATAGCATCGTTTATTATATGACTGAATGAGCATATTCTAAAAAATGTTAAACAACAACATTTAGGATACGTTAGCATGTAATATGTCGCAGATCTGAAGTCTAGCCAGATGTTCTAAGAACAAGTACATCAATAAGTGTAGTAAGAAACAATTGCTGCATTATGCAGACATGTGAGCAAAATGTTCTGTTAAATGTTACATTTTGATTAACATAAACAATAAACAGAGCATTCAACACATTTAAATGACGTTACCCTTAATAGGGTGTGCATATGTGAGCAGCAAGACAACATACTCAGTAACAAGTATCGGTGACTGCCAGAATCTTTGCGGTCATCGCGGGATCTTTGGAATAAATGCACCTAACGGCGTAGATATCTTACTCCCGTCAGTAAGTGTTTACGTTCCTGGTATGTTAATACACATATTTCGCAATAAAAACAAGCCCTACAAAAAGCCAATAGTAAAGGTAACAAGGACATCAATACAAGAAATAAAAAGCATGTGATTTAATATATAATATTGCCCTTTTTTGGTCCCAAACATCAGTGAATATATATTGTATAATAAAGATGATGTTTGTATAAATCTGTTCTATCGCCATTCGGCAAATCGCAATGCATTCAAGCTGTGGTTGGAAATATATACATTAATGTTTATTTATAAAGAATCTATCTTTTGGAAAAACGCCTGATAGCATAAAATATGTTAAAAATTGAATACAATTTACTTAAAAACTATAAACTAAAATGATAGGTCTAACACTCTTGACTGCAGTCTATATATTAGATATTTTATTTTTCTAAAACTGCAGGATGATCGTTTTAACTTCACCATATGTTAATATACATACTGGTTACATGTTGCCTATGTTGTATGCTGCCTGCGAGATATATCAAAATTAATATATACAGTCAGTAATGCACTGTCGATGCCTCAACGGAACTGTTGACGACGTCATGTTTGGAAATTGCAAGGGAAGCATACACAATCTTTGTACAAATGACTGTTATGCCATCTTCACTCAAACCACGGGTAAGTACAATTTATAGTGTCACCCAGGGTACATTTTGAGTTAAATAGCAAACACTATATAATAATAGGCATGTGTCGGCATTCAAAGAGATTTTGAGATACATAAAACTATTTCTGAATGTATTGAACGTCTGCCAAACACCAATATTAGCGAGATATTGGTTAAAAAATGCGTTGTGTCTAACATATCTTTATACTTACGATACCTTATAAAAGTATTAGGAAAACATATGTATTACCTTAATTATATTGTGTTTAACTGTTTTTATATTTTCATTTATAATGCTATTGCATCTACTTTTCATACACAGTAAACGATTCAATTATCAACACAAGTGGCACGGGACAAACCGGCGATTGCCTTACATATTACTTCCCAGGGTTTAATTGGCAAGCCTGTAACAGGTCAGACCCGATCAAAGTTATGTGCAGCGATAAAATAGACAAAGGTACTTAGATTCACATTAAATAAATATTGAATCATTCACCTAAATAAACAAATTTTCTTTTTATTTTATGCTCTTGGACTATAAATAAATTAAATCGCGCGAGATAAGCTTAAACGTCACACGTTTGTGTTTTTTTAACGTCATACAAATGACGTCATAAATTATTCCAAAAATTGTTTACTTAATGATAGTGGGAAAAAAAGTGCCATAATTTGTGCGTCGTTGTCGCAAAATTATATTTTTGTTGAATCGTATGTTTTCTGTAAACAAATGTATGTAAATACTGAACATGTATATAAATTTGCCAAGAGACTGAGGTAAACCACTGCTAGTAGATCAATGCGATTGATAGAAAAAAAGTGCATTTTATGTGATATTTTCACTCCAACAGTGAAAAAGTCAAACGTTATTTCGCCAATAGAATTTTATTTTTCACAGAAAAGCATATATATATATATATATATAATTTTTCAAATTACTAGAAAATGTATGTTGGAATAAAAAAGTTGTTTTGCTATAGCGGGGAAATAATGATTTCAAGCATATATATCACCAAATAGTTCGTATAAATATATACATCAATAATAACGCTATCAGCATTAGATTAAAATGGTTTAAGATTATTAAGTGCAAATCGATTATTTAAAAATTGCTTTCAACAAGGATTATAACAAAAATTAGTTTCAGGGTCGCCATTATTACACAAACAAGGAAAGACGCCCCCCGGGCTATACGAAAAATAAAACAAATCGTGCAATAGTGTACGTGACAGCAACTGATTTTGCCCGTATGTAATCGATGTTGGTGGTGGACCATGCAGCAAGCTACTTGCATCGATGTCTTTGTCACTGAGTTATAATACAGCCGTTGCAGAAAATTTAAGATCTTGCATAATATATTAATAATATGCATACAGATTAAAAAGGAAACCTGTATGGCCTGTTAATTTTATTATAACTTATGTTTCAATCATCATTTACCTTTATCTTGTTTTTAGGACTTTATAATTAATCCCATTCTCAAACTGAAATCCTCTACTTAAGAAACCAATACGTTTCTTTAGAAACACAGAAAGCAATACTTTCAGAAAGGTTTACTATTTCTTTTTTTCTACAGCTTAATTGATATTTTCCACTTGCGGTTTTTGTTATGACCGCATTCAAAACAAAGTCTACATTCAAAATATATATCTCTGGTTATGGATGCCTTAATTATTACTGGTATTCTGCAAGTGTCCCAGCTGTTTGTGTCAAATTACGACAGATACCAAAAAGGAATCTTATCCATTTTTATTAGTCTAAACATTAAATAACTCTGGCAAATTCAATATTGTATGTCTTGTGCAGTGTATGCAAGTGGAATTACACGGCACCACTGTCCGATACGGTAGCGAAATGATGAAATATGCAAGTTTTATTGGATTATATATTTGATTGTATGCTCACGTGCTAAAAACCCGATTCATGTTTTTAGTTGGGACAGCCTTTGCTGTCCCGCCATTAGAACATATAACAATTAATGACTTGTCCCAATTATTTTAGCATAATCAACGGCCGATTGACTGATGCGTTCCTAACATTTACTTGTTTGATTCTTTATCAGATCCAGCAGCCACAGCGACCGTAGATACTAAACATAGAAACACTTGGACCGGAGGGAACTTAATATGCTTAAAGGATAACATGTATCCAGCGTCTATCTCCAGTATTATCAAGTCTGGCTTTAATGAAATGCAACAACAATACCACTGGACAGGGATAATTAGAGCATCCACGTTGATTAATAAAGCAGCCATAGGCACATACAGTATGCTATGTTTTATCTGATAACATAACTATGTACCTATTTAATTACTCATACTTCAAAATGTTAACACTGTTTTATCACATGCTATACGTTGTTCGCCGTGTAATACAACCATTACGAATATTTTTTATCTAAAACATGTGTTAGATAACATTTTGTGCGTTTTGATTGGCTACACATTTTTTGATTGACCAATCGCCTGACATTATTTTGGTGAAATGACGTCATCAACACGAAATGACGTCTCGTCAGTACACAACTTTGAGGATTTACCAACTTATTTTGGTAACATTAGAAGAGTTTTATTTCGTTTAAAAGCATTTGATAAAAGATCTGACACTCGTTGTCATTTCATACCATATTCTATTAAACTCGTCCAGGAAATTCGTTAGTAAGCTCGCCAAAGGCTCGCTTACTAACAGAATTCCTGAACTCGTTTCATAAAATATGGTATGAAATGACAACTCGTGTCAGATCCTACACATATTTTGCTATTGAGGTGTTTAGTTTTACGAAAGGGATTAAACAAAATTGTGATATGACACCACGTATGGTGGACCTGCCAAGTTTTTTTCAGAACATATGTATTAGGATATTCTTGCTAAACTCTTCAATTGCCCATTGTCACGTATTGTCTGAAATGTTTTCTTTTCTAAAAATCCAGTTTGTCTTAAACTGGGTATACTGAAAATTATCTACAAATATTATGTTGTGATTCATTTAACTGCCAATCTACGATAAACTACCAACCATTTAATAAATACACTGTGTTGAAGGTAGCAAACACTATTCGGGGCCGGAATACGCATTTTTACATGGAAATACAGGTAGAGTTCAGCTCACGAAAATTGGAACTAAACAAGCATTATGTTGCACAGGTAAAGTTTCCTAAAAATAATGTTTAACTAATGGGAATCCATTCATGAATGGCATAATTGCACATACAGTTATACAATAATATACAATATAATATGTGGCCAAAAATTGAAAAATAAGTGTCAAGTCCGGTTAAAACCATTTAATATCTTTAAGATATACAGCTTTGCCACCATTGATGTTATTTGGAGATTTAACATTATTAGAATACGATGTACACAGAACGCCTATGGCTATGTTGTTTAAAGGAACATGCATGCCTACTACAACTGAGATCCCAAAGTCAACCCGTAATGAAGAAAAAGAAAGGACTACAAAAAAGCCCAAAGGTATGACATAATTCAATTATTGACCAGATGGCCATTGGACATTCTCTGATGTTAACTAGATGAAACTCATGTTGACCGAGGCTTTAGTAACATCAGACCATGTACAATGGTTATCTAGTCAACAAATGTTTTGTTATATAATCTATAAATAGTTTTACTAGCAAAATTACAGAACTGATAATCTTATTATATTTCATGTCGATCTGTTATTCAATTAAGATCTATCTCATCACATTCTGATCAATTAAAAAACCTACTAAAAGAAACGAAACACATAAAATGATGTCACGCAAATCAACAAAATGACGTCATTGTTCTATGTAAACAGAAATGAACGTTGTGCTGGTTTCACTGTTTCTTGTACAGTTTTCAATGCACATGTCGGGAACCAAAAGAGAAATTCCACAAAAGTATTTTTAGCCCATATGATATTGAATCCTAGACACATCAGCAGGAGAAAAACCCTTATTAACATCCTAAGGACCTTTAGTTGAGGCAAGTGATATAAAAAACAGTACAAACAGTAGGACACGGATGCCCCCACATTCCACTGGTTGTCACAAAACTTTGCTGATGTCGGAAAAACTGCACCAAAATACCAAGTTCACGTGCTGATTAAAATGTTTATAAAGTTTCATCACTCTAGCAATAATACGTATTGAGTTACACAAGTCCAAAAATGTAATTTTTTGCTAAAAAAAGGGCCATAACTCCGCTGATGTCGGAAAAAAACTGCACCAAAATACCCAGGTTCACAAGTTCACATGCTGATTAATATGTTTGATAAAGTTTCATCACTCTAGCAGCAATACTTTTTAAGTTACGCGCAACACAATTCCAAAAATATAATCTTTTGCTACAAAAAGGGCCATAACTCCGCTGATTTAAAACAAAAAACTGCACCAAAATACCCCGGTGCACACGCCCCGATACCGATGAATACGCTTACAATGTTTCACCACTCTAGCAGTTATACTTTTTCAGTTATGCGCGACACAAAAATCCGACGGACGGACGGACAAGGGCAAATCTATATGTCTCCCCCCTCTAAAGTGGGGCATAAAAAACACACCACAACACGAAACAACATGATTAAAACTGGGGTCACCGCCCTGGAGCGGTTGATGGAAATCATAAGAAACATTTACCACCTTGAAGTAATTTTTCACTGTTGATAAATGACGTGAAAGTTAGTCGGAATAATTATATATATGTTTATAATTTCCCTTCCCAGAGTCTTCAGCGTTAGGAGCAGGCATCGGTGTGTTGGTAGGGGTATTGGTTTTAGTAGGAGTAGCTGTTGTCGTCTTTGTGCTCAGAAGACGGTAAGTATATTTTTTACTTACCACGTGTATGACGGCATATAAAGCTAGCAATGTGTAAGAAGTAGGCATAACTGGGACACATAAATAGTAAAGCATTATATTAACGTTATCTTTGTAAGTAAATGCCCTAAATGGAATATAATGATGACGGACAACCACTTCCTAATAACACTGGTTAACACGTATAGTGAATGGAGATTTTAGCTAATATAAAAAAAAAACATTCTTGCCAAAATATTATAACGTTTATCACATCAATTGATGTTCAATAAATGTTAATTTATAAGGTAGTTTTTGATTGTATATTTCCGAGGCAATAAAGTGAGAAAATAGTGAGAAACAATTCCATAATTCCTATACAATGCGGTTTCTCGAAGATACTTTGTGTCTGTATGCTTCTACATTTGTAAAGTGTTATCGTTATTGTACGAAAAGGAATGCGTATGAAAAGGAGGGTGTTACACAAGACGGAAAGGCGCCTACTGAAGCAAAAGTCGGTAACTCTGTAGCCAACCACAAATGCTTTGTACTGGAGAAACACTATCTCAGAGGACGAACCTATGGATCATTATAATACACCAGGCGATCCAAATGAAGTCATTGCGGACGAGGACAATTACAATTCTATCAATGATACGAAGGATCGACCACGTGGAAACGTTCAAGGCGACAACAGTGATTACGATTACACAACTAACGGGGCAACAAAATATCCTGGCAGGAATCCAGTCAATGTATATAATAAACTGAAGCTTGACCGGCACGGGGACTACGACCACGTACATGGACAGGGGCAGATGCATAACTTCACAACAAGCAACAACTACAACAAGGCTGAGGCTTCGATGTCGAGAAGTGCACCGCACAAGGTGACTACCACCATGTGAAGGTACATGGACAGATTCATAACGTCACCTCAAGCAACGACTATGACACAATTTCATCTATACTGGCTGTGGAGGCGAGAAGGCAGGTGCAAAAGGTAACGAAAGTAATTACAATCACATTTCCAATCAAACCAGCAACGTTCATTGAAGAAGCAAGGATACCTATGTTGCCAAAAATAGTGATATGACATTATTAGTGCGACGAACTTTAAATGTGCTACATGTGACCCATCGGGTTATGAACACATCACCAAAGAATGTTGATATTAAGCAAAAACTAACGCACACTTATAAGTGAAATACTTTGTCTCTTTTTGCATTTTGCATGTTGATACATTATGGTTATATGTGTATGCATAATTACACATGTATTAAGAAATGTATTTTAATAAATAGACACATTGGAACAAATATAATATATGTTTTAATTAATTTGCTTAACAGTTCTGTGTATTCACAGGGAATGGTAAATCAGACGGTCCCTCATAATCAGAGAGACTACTTTTGTACATATATACTTGTCAGAATATTCGCAGTCTGTCAGTTCAAATATGTCACTAGAACTAGCAGTTCTCAACGATTGGCTAGTTTTCTATTTCTGTCAAACATGCATCACAGTTTGAAGAACCTCTTCATATAGTCATTTTAATCATGTAAAACTAGATTTCAGTTACGACAATGCAACATATACATGAAAACTAATTAGTTTTATTTTAAGTACATCGGAATTTATTTTCCGCATGATCATTTAATAATTTCCTGAATGCAACATTTCATCATACATGCCACTAGTCAGATAAAGTGGTTGAGTTTTAAAGTGTGTATGTACGATCTTTCAACAAATGTTATCGGTAATGAAAGGCCACCGGCCCAAAATACAACCAATAGTACATCACATGTGTTAGCATAGTTGTAAATATCAAATATATGTAAATATAAACTATATGAAAACGAAGTATAATTTATAAAATATAACTGATCTGTAAATGAAAACGTACAACACATAAGGTAGTCATTTTTGGACAGTGTAAATTAAATGTCCCATATGTAAGTGCTTAACATAATAATAACATGATTTAATTGATCAACGTAATTGCATTTTCTAAATACTTTAATAGGGAACCAATTCTATCACTTCTAGTGCCAGATATTATCAATATATATAACTGATCACTGATAATGCGTCTAGAAAATACATTGTCAAAAGGTCGTTATATAATGGGCACACAATAAGAAGCATAAAATCATTGACACATTTTATTGTATAGCGAAATTACATTCTGAATTTTGCTATAATCGTGTTAAGGAAATGACTTGCTGATGCATTTCTACACATTCTTGAAAGCAAAAGGCTACACACTAATCAACGTTAAACATTTTGATTGAATGATTTAAAAGTAAAATAAGTATGCTGAACTGATAACTGGCATACGAATAACATTCGTTTTAGTTTATTGAACGATTACCTCTGTGGTATTTAGGATTACTATTGCTTACCTATACAAATTCTTTACAAGTACTGAAAACAGGTTGGAAAACTGAGCTTCACGGCTAAATGGCGTCGTAGATTTCTTTTGTTTCTTAGAATGATAGATGATGATGATGACGACAATGATTAAGATGACAATGGTGATGATGATGATGACAACGACAATGACGACAAAGATGATGATAATGATCATGATACTGACAACGATGACGACGATGATGATGATGATGATAAATGCCATGAAAAGCATTTAAAAAAAACATCGCGTCACTTGCACGATCACTTAAGCGACTATTTATTATGCGCGTCAATGGAAAAAGTCATTGACAATGACAAATGGATTGAGTGTTTAATATACTTATTTATCATATGCTTTTCAGTGAAATATCAAATTGTATTGGTGAAATTAAATTTTATATTTTCACTTTTGGAGCAGTGAAAATATAAGATTTGATATTTTCACTGCAGTGAAAATATAACATTAAACGGACTATTTTTCCATAAATAGCATCGATTTACAAGTAGTGGTTTACAACCCTTAGCAAACTTATATACATGTTCAGTATTTAACATTCAAAAAAATTATAATTAAGCTGCAACCACTCATAAAATATGGAACTTTTTTCCCACCATACTTACTAGTGACAGTTTTGGAATCATTTATGACGCCAATTTTATTACGTCAGAATACACGAACGTTTAAGCTTATCTCGCGCAATGTTATTCATTTATTGTCCAAAACCATAAAATAAAAAAAGAAAATGTGTTGATTTCGGTGTAAGATCATATTTTATTTCACTCATGATCAAAGAATTTTTTTTTTTCACTCATGGCAGCGCTACTCTTTAAAATATCATTTTCTACGAACAATCGTGAAATAAAAAAAGATCTTACACTAAAATCAACAAATATCCTCTCTATATAAGTGTGTGTGCCCCACCAACAGCAGGAAGCGAGGCTCTTCAAAACCCATCACATTGCACATAATTGTCTCGATTGTTTCTTCCTTGCAGCGCATCAGTTTGTGTTCAATAATAACGGACGCCTTGTTGGAAATGTCTATTTACGGTTTTCTTGGTATTTTGTTTTGGGTGTATATCCCAGTGAAAGGTTATTATTTATGGTTCATGTTCGTATATGTTTTAAATTCACACAGCTTAACATTCAATTAAGAATTGAATAGTATTTTTCTGCCTTTCATTGGTGTATGAACTTCGGAAACTTACGCCTAATTTGCATAAACACCGACAGGGTTTATAATTGCATAAATTAGGCGTAATTTCCCCCCACAGCTCATATACCAATAAAATGCAGAAAAATACTATTCAATACTTATAATTACAGCAAAAGGTGGATACAAACTTTACTTTAAACTGTCTAAGGGCCGCAACTGGCGCGCAGCCTCTGGCGTAGGAATCCCCTTTTTAGTTTCGGTTTCCTTTTTGTCGAACGGCATTTCTAATATCTCGTCAGACATTGCAAACCGTTGTTGATAATTTTTATAGTGGAGTTTCTGGTAAAACAATTCAAAGTTTCCAATATGCGTTAACAATTTCATCGTCTGCAACACCGGCGACCGATAAATCAGCCATTTTGTTTACGAACGATAGTGTATACATCCGTAAGCGTTCGCGCAAAACAATGAGGTCATTCGCAAATAGAGAATGAAAGAAAACATCGTTGAGGTTCGCGCAAAACAATGACTTCAATTCGCAAATACATAATGAAAAATTAGTACGGTCATGAATAATAACGAGGTAATTTGCATACGCAGCCGGTACATCGGGGTATGAATGACAGGTCACGTGGGCGAATTATCCAATCAGAATGCAGCATTGACGTGAAAATGCAAAACATTGTAATTATTAAACCTTTACACCAAACTGTATCGCATAGGTTATTTATGCATATTTAGATTTGCTTTTAAACATTTTCTTGTAACTCTTCAAACCACAATGATTTGTCAAGATGCAATTTTGTTATTAGTTATAACCTATATTAGATTTGCAATGAAGTTAAATTTTATTAATAATTGTGTGAAATGTGATTAGCTCGGGTTCGACATGCCTTCAAACCGGTTTGAACCTATTGTGTGAAATGTGATTAGCTCGGGTTAGACATGCCTTCAAACCGGTTTGAACCCATTGCTTTGCATTGACTGGGTCAAGGAGGTGATCCAATTTGTTTTAAATTGTTTTTATGTTTTGTGTTTTGTTGTGCATATTTTACTGTATAGTTGTTCACTTGCATTAAATAAAGGATCTGCGGATGTTAATAAGGACTTATCTCGTGGTGATGTCTCCGGAGTTTTATTTTTCTTATATTACATCAATTTGTTTTGAATGAGTCCAGTTCTTTTTGCAAATAGATTCTACTACAAAACAGTAATTAATTTGTGTCTTGTTCTGAAACGACTCACGATGGAAACTATTAAAATATAAATACAACAATATTTAACATGAAGTACAAATATTAATTTTGTGATTGTTTCTTAGTTTATATTAACAATGCTATTTGTGTTGCTTTTTTTACATAGAAACATATAATGTTTTTAAAGTGTTTAAATCACAAAAGTTTTTTTTCTTCATTTCAGCTGACAACTTTAGCGTGAGTAGTAACCTAACAAACTGGCATTCAGTCCACTGTGTTCTGGCAGAACCAAAGCTTTGTTTCCAGAACGACTCTGTTCAAGTAAAAGAATCTTTTGATTCATTTGGAAATGACTCTGTTTGGATCGGATATATTTCCACAAAGGTTCCGTTTTTATTTCTAGGTAAAGATCTATCATTGTGTTCAGTGTTAAGATGCAAATGGTGTTTGGTACAAAATAATATACATAGGTTTTGAGATTGGAAGACATTTCTAATGAAGGTTTTGGTAAATTGACGATCTTTACTTAAAGCAATAATATAAAACACACATGTTGTATGTAGGTGTTCTTGCAAAGCTAGGTTTTATGGCCACAATTTACGAATGATATTTATATATTTTGTAAAGTAAAACTGTGTGTTGAAAATTTATGTTTTAACATTAACGCGGCATTTGTGGAAATGAATGACTTGCACCATTGGTTAATTGATTATTTGTACAATATTTGTTTTGTTCGATTTTTCTACTCTCAACAAGGGTCGTAGGGTCTTACAATCAACCAACTCTGATGTTATTTATTTAGGGTGCGCACACATCAACTACAAAGCGTCACACCAAGTAACGAGTATTGGTTATTGCCACAACATCTGTGACGGCGGCATATTTGGTACCATTCGGAACGCAAACGTAATGCAAATATATCTTTTATCGTGTTTTTATAACTGTTCAAGGTTTATATAAGTTTAATAAGGTTTATTTTTATTTGGTTAATGGTCAACTTGAATATTTGATAAAACTGAATAAATGTTTAAAACATATCGGTAATGTCCTTAAACATGGTTTATTCATTCCAAAAACATTTAATTATTAGAAAAAAGGTATATAAAACAAACAAATATCTGGAAAAAACCCCTCAATAAAATGTTCTAAGGTCGGGGCATATTTTTGGGTAAGTCGGGTAACCTGAAACTAACATACTTTTTACGCCTTATCTGTATGCTCATGTAAAGTTATTATTATTGGAAACAAATGTGAATATACTTTTTTGTAATAAATGATACACCTACTTTATGATATTTTAAGTGTGTTATTATTATGTATACATTACATTATAACATTTTAAAAATCAGGTATGGTCAATAACGAACATCTTTGATGAAAGGTTTTAATGTTTTATATAATTTTCTGCATGATTTCGAAACACTGAACTGTATCAGTAATAAATGTTGTAATACATTAATTTTTATAGTTAATTAATTACTGAATGTGTATGTTTACTGTATTTTATTTACGTCATGTTTATGTTATCGCTTAGAATCAAAATCGATTTGAGTGTCGATGTGTAAAGGACTGGAAAAATACAACGTTAGGGAAATGCTCTTCAGACACTTATAGATGTTATATTATATACACTGAAACAAATGGTTAGTCGCATGTTTTAACACAAGTATTATTATCTCAACTGGGCATAACTCGTTTTTGAACATTCAATAGAATGCTCACTTTAATCAATTTTTTATTATGATGTTATTTGTCTGTCAAGATGCTAATTATTTATTTAGAAGATTTCGGTAGTGATGAACTTTTTCCGTACACAGAAAACATCGTTATGGATTCTGGACCAAACAATGAACCAACCGGAGATTGTCTGACATACATCTTCCAATCTTTCGTATGGCGTCCATGTAGCTTCCTCCAAAAATTTCCGCATGGTTTGTGCAGCAATTCGTCTTATTCAGGTATTTAAAAACATCGTTGTGTTTGTAATATTAAAATCATTTAAAAGTTATGGTATGGAAACAATATACAATTATTTGACCTTTAAGCTTAAATTGCGACCTTGACCTCTGACAGAAAAGCATCGGTCAGATATTTTATTATCATTTCAGATATTTAGAAGTAATGGAGCAGAAACAAAATACAGATATTTGACACTGACTTGTGACCTTGAACTTTTATAGATAAGCATGGGTCATGTACGTGACACATCCTTTAGTCGTGGGGAATAATAATCTGAAATTACATTAAACTCCTTAAAGACATTAAGAAATTATTGAGCAAAAACAAAATACATATATTGGATCTTTAACCTTGACTTGTGACCTTGACCTTTGACGGACAAGCATGGATTATTACACGGCACATTGTCTGGAATGGGGAATAAGGATCTGAAGTTATTTTAATATCCTTCCATGCAGTACGAAGTTATGGAGTGAAACGACATTGGCCTTTGAAGGACAAACATGGGTCATGAATGCTACACATTTTCTGGTCACGGTGAATACTGAAATGAAGTTATATTAACATCCTTCTATGCATTACGAAGTTATGGAGCGGAAACAAGATACAAATATTTGATCTATATTTGACCTTTGAGCTCGAATTGTGTTACCTTGACCTTTACAAGCATGGTTTATGTACGCGACACATCATCTGGTCTTTGGGAATACAAATCTGAAGTTATATTTAAATCCTTCAAGGCATTATGAAGTTATGGAGCGGAAATATTGGAAGGACGTACCGACGTATACGGACCAACACGGGCAATTCCGATGTAGCCCCAACTTTTATAATGGTTGTTAAAACTTGCTAACTAGGTCGTAAATTTTCATCTCAATTTCAATCTTTGAATGAAGCATCTCTCAAATAACCATCAAGCACCGAAATAAAAATTGGTATCATTAATATTTACAGATTTATCGGCAACGGCGGAAGTCAGTAACCAAATACTAAATCGTTGGCCTGATAGCAATGAATGGTGTTTGAATAACAGCAAATATCCAGCGTCCGTTCGAAGTATACGGAATGCTAGGTTTGGCGAGGACACGAAACATTTCTACTTTTGGACAGGGATAATCAGATATAACGCCTCAATCAGCAGAACACAAATCGGTAAAGTTTTATTGCTTTATAATACGTGTATTGAATGTGTTTACCCATACACAATACTTAGCATTACTGATTGACTTATTTTAACACTTTACAGAGACCTATGCAAAGATCGGCAAATTGACAATTTTTGATTATCATAAATCGATAAAAGGAAATACATTATATTTATATTAGCAATCAAACACGCCTCCAATAATGAAATAAATTGCAAAAACTAGTGTCGTTTATTGATAATCATCATTTGAAATGAATCAATTATAAAGCGTGTGTAGCGATTTCTGTCGGTAATTAAGAAAACACGTGTATCAAATAAACACTACCATGTTTGTAAGTCCGGATGGCCAATTGGTTAGCGCGACAAATGTTTGATCCTGTAGCTAAGTCCGGATGGCCAATTGGTTAGCGCGACAAATGTTTGATCCTGTAGCTAAGTCCGGATGGCCAATTGGTTAGCGCAACAAATGTTTGATCCTGTAGCTAAGTCCGGATGGCCAATTGGTTAGCGCGACAAATGTTTGATCCTGTAGCTAAGTCCGGATGGCCAATTGGTTATCGCGACAAATGTTTGATCCTGTAGCTAAGTCCGGATGGCCAATTGGTTAGCGCGACAAATGTTTGATCCTGTAGCTAAGTCCGGATGGCCAATTGGTTAGCGCGACACATGTTTGATCCTGTAGCTTTGAGTCCCAACAATGGAAAACCTTTGAAAGTGTGTATGTACGATCTTACAACCGATATAGTGGCATAATAAAATTAACCTAATAAAGTTTATTAACATATATTTCTATTTAAAATGGAATAAAAGTTAAGAACAAACATTGCTTTTAAACGCACAATAAGCCAGTTTTTAATCACCGAATAGTTTTCGTCTCTACATACGGAAACTCAAATACATGTATATACGTTGACTTGACGGTTGGTAAAGACCACACAACACTTATAAACGATGCAAAAACTCGACTCTAGTAGGTGTTGATTTATTCCATATTAAAGTGTTTCCTTAGTCATTTTAATGTTTTTTGTTTGCTTTCAAGTTTTTTTCTCTCACTGTTATCTGCCTTATAAAACTGATATGAAAGATCGTACATACACACTTTAATATTATGCATATATTCAACTATATATTATGTTTGGTTTTGGCTAGTCCAGATGCTTTAGATTATGCAGTTCAGTCTCGTAGTCATGCTGAGGAACGCCGAGGCAACTGCCTAGGCTAAAATTTGCAGACCAAAAACAAACAAGGCTTTGATAGTATTGCAAGCAATATACAGGAGTCCCCTACCGGTGAAAACCCCTACTAATTAAACATTGTGCAATACCGTCAAATCACCCTTAAAATGTAGATGTACAAAGTTTCATATTCAAATTCCATTTGTCACTGCAGTATTAAGTTGTAGTTTTTTTCTATTTTAGTAACATTGACCAGATCTTCGAGTTACTTTTTGAGTTATTGCAGTACTAAACTGACAGAGAGCAAATCATAAAGTCCATTCTGTGTACCAAGTTTCATAATCATATGTTATGTTCTTTTCTAATTATTACATTATTAAGTTTATTTCTATTTTAAGTAACAGTCACGTGACCTTTGACCTCTGGTGAAAAATAAAGGGTCGTGTACAATCCTCACCTTGCTCTTTCTATGTATACAAAGTTTCATCAAAGTATCTTCAGTACTTTTTGAGTTATCGCAGGATCCAGGTTTTGGGGACGTGACAGACAGAGTGAGACCGACGGACGAACAGACATACAGACGCACACAGACGGAGGGCAAACCCAGTGTCCAATCTGTGTACCAAGTTTCATGAAGTTTCATGATCATATCTTATGCACTTTTCAAAATATTACAGTATTAAGTCTATTTCTATTTTAAATAAGAGTCACGTGACCTTTGACCTCTGGTGAAAAATAAAAGGTCTTGCATAATTCTCACATTGCTGTTGCTAAGTATACAAAGTTTCATCAACGTGTCTTCACTACTTTCCGAGTTATCACAGGATCCAGGTTTTGGAGACGGACGGAAAGATAGACATACGGACGAACTGACAGAACGACACACAGACAGATGGCAAAACTATAGTTCAATCTCTGTACCAAGTTTCATGGTCATATCTTATGTCCATTTCGAATTATTACAATATTTAGTTTATTTCCATTTTTAGCAACATTCACGTGACCTTTGACCTCTGGTGAAAGAAAAGGTCGTGCATAATCCTCACATTGCCACATTGCTGTTTATATGTATATCCAGTTTCATCAAAATAAGTTCAGTACTTTTTGAGTTATTGCAGGAACCAGGTTTTGAGGATGGACAGACAGACGGATGGACAAACATATGGACGAACAGACAGAGAGACACAAAGACGGATGGCAAACCTAAAGTTCAATCTTTGTACCAAGTTTCATGGTCATATCTAATGTACTTTTCGAATTATAACAGTATTTAGTTTATTTCTATTTTTAGTAACAGTCACGTGACCTTTGATCTCTGGTGAAAAATAAAAGGTCGTGCATAATTCTCACATTGCTGTTGCTACATATACAAAGTTTCATCAACGTGTCTTCACTACTTTCCGAGTTTTCACAGGATCCAGGTTTTGGAGACGGACGGAAAGACAGACATACGGACGAACAGATAGAACGACACACAGACAGATGGCAAAACTATAGTTCAATCTCTGTACCAAGTTCCATGGTGATATCTTATGTCCATTTCGAATTATTACAATATTTAGTTTATTTCCATTTTTAGCAACATTCACGTGACGTTTGACCTCTGGTGAAAAAAAAGGTCGTGCATAATCCTCACATTGCCACAATGCTGTTTATATGTATATCCAGTTTCATCAAAATAAGTTCAGTACTTTTTGAGTTATTGCAGGAACCAGGTTTTGGGGACGGACAGACAGACGGATGGACAAACATATGGACGAACAGACAGAGAGACACATAGACGGATGGCAAACCTATAGTTCAATCTTAGTACCAAGTTTCATGGTCATATCTAATGTACTTTTCGAATTATAACAGTATTTAGTTTATTTCTATTTTTAGTAACAGTCACGTGACCTTTGACCTCTGGTGAAAAATAAAAGGTCCTGCATAATCCTTACATTGCTGTTTATATGCATACCAAGTTTCATCGAAGTATCTTCAGTACTTTTTCAGTTATCGCAAGAACAATATTTTGCGGACGGACGGACAGACGGACGGACGCACGTAGGGCAAACCTATAGTCCCCTCCGGTGGAAAAGTAATACTGATGAATGGTCGGATATAGCAAAAAAGTATGTGTGTTTAACCATAGACTGTAATGGAGGCAACCGTAGAATGTAATTTAGGCATTGCCATGTTACCGCAGAAATAAATGCATTAGAATACCTGAAATAGGATGCAACTATTAATCTGAATACAACTGTAAAGAACAAACGCAGCGGCATAGTGGCACGGGTATGATAAACAATATATTGATATACCATCGTGTTTACAATCGCTTAAAGAAATTGAGCATCATAATTATTAAGACTGCATTGCACACGTTAAGATACTATTGCATACTTGTATCGTCATGTTACCATTAGACTTAAATCATGCACTAGCGTACTACTATAGGAATGAAAATAGTCAGCGCAATTCTATTGTAGGACAATATACGTTGGGAAATTCAACGATCTGCAGCTTGTCTTTATAATATTTGAAATGCCAATACAATATCATACCATATTCATATTGCTTCTTTTTGTACATCTTTTAAAAATGTTATCAAACTTGACATTGCAAACAAAACACTTAATTACAATATGTACTTAAGTTTATTATGATTTACATATGTAAAAATGTACTAAACGTAAAGGACACATTAAGTGCTCACTACCGTCATCATCACTTTCCAACGAGTTACTCGATAAGTGAAATGTTTTGCATGGGTTTGATTTATATATTGAAACTGCAAGCCGCAAAGTGGTTACATCCGGACTGCATTCTTATAATTGTTATTATTATTATTAATAATAATATTATTATTATTATAACTTCTATTATTATATTGGATCACAATGGGGGTGGAGACTGCTTTTTTATTTTTGGATCAATAAACTCAAGAAGTGTTGCACTTTTATTCAAAAAGAAACTACAAATAAAGGTAAAGTCTGTTTAAAAAGATGGTCTTGGAAACATGTTAGTCATTAATTTATGTTTCTGTTCAAACATTTCACATTACAAAATCTATATGTCCCAATTGTTGACAACCCGCCATTTTCTAAACGAGTCTTAAAACTGGGAATAAAATGTATATCATTTGGTGGGATAAGAATCTTGTGATTTACCCATTGTTAGATTATATCAACTATCAATCCACATTAACATATTTATAGGAAAGCAACATACTTACTTTTTGGGGAAACAGTTAAAAGGAAACTCCAGGACGCATTTAGATATATTAATAGTGAAAAAAATATTACACATGGAGACAAACGAACCCGCTGCAACAGGCCATCTTGACCTATTTCTTATTACAAATAATATTGTTGAATATTTATTAAATGTGCAAATATAACCAAGCTACAGATGATATCACTCTATTATAAGCATGGTCATTAGTTTGAAAAAAAAAAATATAAGGTAACTTTGAAAAAAAAAAAGGTAACAGTTTATGGAAGTTGTCTGCAATAAACACATTTTTACATAATGTTTAAACATTGCATTCCTACATACAACCTAGTAATGCTATAAAGTGATATTGATGACATCCACGTCCAGTTTTTTATTATCACTGACCAACTTCTTTTAGAAACACTTGTAATGGAAATTAAAGGTAAGACAAGTCCCAAAGCAAATTTAAAAAAAATGAGTTTATAAATATCAAAAATTGAATCATTGGAACAATCATTGAAAGAAGAAACTAAGGAACAATTATTTGCTCTAAAAATAATTATTAAATATTAATAAATAGATATCATAAACTATACTGAATGCAAACAAATCACTGGCCGGCATATGCTAATTGATTTCGAAAACGATTTCTATACCTTATCATTCAGTTTTATAAAACAAGTGGTTTTTTTAAATTTTAGACCAATGCTTAAAAACTGGATAACACTTTTTGTAATAAAGTGGAAAATTCAGTCCAATTGAACGGTTTTTTAGTCCAGATTCATCACAATTGGACGTGGATGAGGTCCTATTTTACCATATATATTTATACTTTGTGCAGAAATATTAGCTATCAAAATTAGGAAATGTAGGACAATGAAGGGTATACAAATTAATAATTATGAATACAAGATATCACAATTTGCTAATTATAACTATTGACAAAAAATACATTGAAAATCATTCCATCTTACAAACATGCTTCGTAGTGAATAGAACGCATTAAAATGTATATAACTATGTGTTGATATACTCAGAGAATTAGGTTTCTCGATCCTTATACTATTCGATCACTCGCTATTAAATTGTAGATTTCAGCAAAGAATGTACATAAGTGTATGGTAAAATTATAACTTTATTATAACTGGACTTCGACATATAACGGAAATGATTCGAGTTATTTTGTGTTAAAGAATGGTTTAGGTGGCCTCCAAAACGCACCAGAGACGTTGTAGGTAAAAAAGAATTCCCGTACCCCTAAAGACTGCATTGTCTTTAATTTGCCTGTAGCTACGCCACTGCAGATAAGATGTTTGATGTACGAATATACAAAAATCTGTGAATAAGTCCCTTTAATAAGATGGATATAAAACACTACATTTTGCACAAAATTACAATTTCGTTTACACTATAGCACTTGATTAACAATACATGTAGTCAACATTATAACGAGATGCTTTTCCATTGAACTGAATCCAACACTCATTTTGTGTGTGTATTCTTTACTTATTTATTTGCAGCAGACAATCGACTACAATGTTAGTCATACTCAAATTTAAACAGTGAAGTATCTCTATGATTGTACTTTCTTAACTTTAAATTGTTAACACGTTTACAACGTGAATAAACTTGGTATTTTTTGCGACGCACTGTACATTTTGATACAAGGAATGGAAAATAATTCACAAGTCGCTAGGGAACTGCTTTAATTATTAATGGCGAAAATCGGAAATAACAACAAAAATCCATGAACAACTTATCACGTCAATCAAAGAGCAATTAAATGCACTGATTCTTTGCATGAAAATTTAGCTGTTTTTGCTTCTTAATGAGAAGGTTTTTCGAACCGTCAAAATTGTTTGTTAAAGGAAACGCCTCGTACCCAGATGAACAATATGCATATATAAACATGAGAGACAAGGTACTTCAATTCACCAACAGCAGCATCAAAAAAGCTCTATGTGTGAACGGTAACATATTATGTTGTTCGTGTTTGAATAAGACATTAACGAATAGGAAGTTGATTTAGAACATAAATTAGGCTTCTCGTGGGAAACTCCGGCTTAAGGCATTAATGCATGCGCATAAAGTTTCGTCCCTGTGCAGTTCGCACAGGCTTATATGGGACGACACTTTACGCTTTTATAGCATTTTCTGTTTCAAGGGAAGTCTTATCTAAAAATAAATCTACTGTAGGCAGAAAGTGCCGTCCTGGATTAGCCTAGCTGTGCGAACTGCGCAGGCTAATCAGGGACGACACTTTACGCACTCACGTTTTATAGTTCCAGGCGTTTTCTCAGTTAAGAGCACAGAACAATACTTGTTTAAATTCCTTATAACATAATCATACTTAAATATCATTGTACTCAAGAAACTAAATGGTTCCGCTTCAAAGTAAGCGACGAAAACATGTAAACACAATCCATAGATGAATATTCATATGGAATTTTTAGTTTCTAGATGACAATACGAATCAATCTATTTTAATTTATTTCTGTTTAAACATACAGAAATTAAGCAGTCATCGACAATGGATACATACACCAAATCTACAACTGAAACCCTACAGTCAACGTTGTTTAAAGGAACGACCGAAAAAGGTAGGCATTAGATTTTTATACCTGTTTTTCTTGTCGAATTATTATTTTTGATAACAAATAATGATTTAAATTTTGCTGTTGTGTATTATTTATCCAATTCCAATAATTTATATATGTGAGTACATAAAATACATATACTTACGAGCAGAAGTGACATTTATTTCGGGTTTGATATATTCTATCTAGAGTTTCCAGCGGTAGAAGTAGGCATCGGTGTGTCCGCTGGGTTTGTGTTGATAGTTGGAGGAGCAGTTTTGATGATTGTGCTCAAAACAAGGTTTGTAGTCATTCTTTACGTATTGCTTTTATTCTTTAAAGATTGATCTTAGGCTCTCGTATTGGGTGCAACAAGAACATATTGCATAGCAGGATAACAGAGTGGATTACATTTAATTTAATTTAACCTATTTTGGCTGTGAGCTTAAGTCTAATTTACTGTATACATGTAAATTACACCAATGATTTGTTAGCATTTATCAACTGTATTTGAAAAATGTGTGAATAAATGTTCTACTGCAGCTAAAAAATCTAGATTTGATTAATGCTACTGATATGTTATATCGGTAGTCCAATAATATGGAGTCAACTGACAACCTGACTCATGAGTTGAATAGGTGTTTGCAACGTGGGTTTGCAACTCGGTGGTAATATTTTGAATATAATATCAGAAGATAGTATGTCTATGAAATATTTTATTTTGTTTCCTAACAACGGGAGTTGAACAATATCAATGTTAATATTTATAATAAGAACAATACTTAAGCACCCTTAACATGACAAATAACTGTAACTTTTGTATGTAGTTTGGCATCTACAAGTTGAGCCAATAAAAACGATATAACACGAATAAATTTGGTTATAAACTTTTCGTCCGTTTGAAATCTAATGGATCATTCTTTCAGCGAATTTCATCAGGTCCGGACATAAACAAAACTCGAAATGTTACTGTTGTGTTATCGCCATGAATCATATTAATTCAAATTCAACCTCGTTAAAAAGGCAAATGAGAACAACAAACATATAATTATTGATTTAGTTTAAATTTAATTCAACACAAATGAAAGGTACACGATATATACGTTCCTTTGCTTTCAACAATATGCTGATAAAGATAGATAATGAAAAATCCACTAGTATGGTGTTTTGAAACCTTGTATCAGTCTAGATAGTGGTGCCTGTAATTTAATACGACTTAACCAACTGGACTGATATATGTTCATTGAACACCTTACTATCGTAATGTTTTGAGTTTATCTACCACATAAATACAGCAAGTCTTTTTGCATATTTATTATTGTTAACCACATAAGGAGACTTTGTTGTCATATGATTATCGTTTCTTTTCAGAGGAACATGACAACTTTGCATGAAGAAGAACAATGATAGACTGTCTAACATCAAATATTCATTGGAAAAAAGGCCGTCTAATGAAGCAAGCGTCGATAACTCTGTAGCCAACCATAACTTCTTTGTACTGGAGAAATGCACGATCTTAGAGGATGAACCTGTGGATCATTACACCACACCAGGCGATCCAAATGAATTCATTGCGGACGAGGACCATTACCATTCTATCAATGATATAGAGGTACAACGTAGCCATGCAAACAGCAAAAACGGCGAATACGATTACACAACTAATAATGCAACCACTTCTGTCAGGAATGCAGACAATGTGTATAACAAACTGAAGCTTGACGGACATGGTCACTACGACCACGTTCAGGGACAGGGGCAGAGTCATAACATCACAACAAGCAACGACTATAACACAACTGAAGAATTGGCTTTGAATGCGTGGGATGCTCACGGAACAGGCGACTACGACTATGACCATGTCAAGGGACAGGGACATGAACATAACGTCAAAACAAGCAACGACTAAGACACTATATTGACTGCGAACGCGAGAAGTGCAGGTGCAAACGGTGACGAAAGTAATTACAACCACAGTACAAATCCAACCAGCAAAGTGTGTGAAGAAAGCATCGATATGTGTGCCCTCTAAAATAGAGGATATGACGTTTACAATGCGACATAGTTTTAATATGCCCCATGTGAACTATCGGGATTGTTGGAATCAATTACATCTGTAATACAACTTAATAATTATTGTATATCAGCAAACTCATCAAAGATACTCAAGACTTTAGGAATATAGACAGTCGTGTTCAGGACCGAATACAGACAAAGTTTGGCGGCCGTGTTTGCGATCCTCATCTCAACAGTTTCTACATCAGAGGCTATCACACCGTCTCCGTGGCCTAGTGGTTAGGCGTTCGCCTACGGAGCGGGAGGTCGAAGGTTCGAGTCTTACTCAGGACTTGTTCTGATATGGCCGGTTGCCTACCCAGAAGCTAGTTAAATCAAGGGGTACCGATTGCCTTCCTGCCAAGCGCATATAGGATAGGAATAGGGAGTAAAGATGTTCATCATTAGAAAGGTGTCTCATAAGTAAAAAAACTGGCTGGCCCTTAATCGCGAGGGGTGACACTATAATAAACAAACACTTTACTTTACTTTTATACTGATCAGATCTTTCATTACAGTGAACACGTTTAACATCGAACATTAACCCTCTAGAAAACACAAATATACGGATTTGGAATGTTTGCTTCTTTGGTAAAGATCACTGATTGCTTCTGTTGTAAAAAAAAGTTACAATAAAACAGAAACTAACAAAATAATTTTAATGTTTTTAACCGACCATCATTAGTAAATGAAAGTAAAACCTTAGTATTCCATATTGCACTAAGTAACATATTTTTTAAGTATAAATTGGGTAACATCTTATAGTTTGAGAGTCACATTGAGTTTATTTACACAAACCCATTTCAATGTTAGTAAAACTAAATAGTGTAGCGAATATACCCGAAACGTCGTGGGTCCTAGATGTATTGGGTCCATTCTCATTAAAATCATCTCCAGTCTGAGGCTACTATATTATCCGCTGATTGGATCGGATGACTTCGCGTTAGGGGTTACATTCAGATGACCTTTTCAGGAGCCAACCAAACTGTTGCCTTCAAAATCATGCGGTATATCTTCATATAAAAACCACAAATACTATGCACAAAATTAATGTGAACTTTGGATGTTTACTCGCCTAAGGTATAGTCGGTATGCCAAATCCAAAATAGTGACCTGACCCCAAAAAATAGTATGCACAAACTGTTTTTGCATAAAATGGTTCTTTAATATGTCTCTTTTTAGAAAACAAATTATGCAACTTTGTCATCATTGAGCATTTTTATATATTCAATATGGCTTCCAAAATGAGAAAACAGAAACATTTTGAGGATATGCATTGTGTTTGTTGTTTGCAACACCATGAAAATTATTTTTTCAAACATTTTAAGCAAAACACCAGTTGGAAAATTCAATATTGCAGACAAAATAGCCTCCGAAATTTATTATTTCTCAAATAAAATAGTATTTGTTAAATGTTTATAGATTTGGAGAACAGAATTAGTGTTTGTATGTAATTAATGAATAATGAATAAAAGTAATAAAAGTAAAAAGTAATCAGACGAGTAAATATATTTGTGATATCAATATTTAGCTCTTAGAATGGCTCTTTTTTTTAAACTTCATAATTATCTCCCTTTGTAGTTATTTTGTAATCAATTTTATAGAGTTATGTTTTGCAGAGTATGTCTTTCCTGCATTATAACAACCATAACATGACAATTCCTAGCATATTTTGAAGGCAAGTACCAACTATTTTATCTTTACCTAGAAATGCTTAAAGGTGCTAAATCTGGAGGTATGTTGTTACTTTCAAGTAATGGCACCGGCGTAAACACATACAATTGACTTCAAATATTTCATATCACAAATTCTGTCGGAAGAACTGGAAAATCAGATGTAGTAATAATTGATGAAAGCTGCATTCTCTGGTCAGTGTATATTCTGGCCTACAAAATTGTACTGTACAAAATGTCATGGACAACTACTAGTGGTATTGCTTCGACCAACATTAGGCCTAAATTAAAAAATCTTTTGTTTGACCTAACACCGACCCGAAATTTTAGAGGTGTGTCGGTAGGTAGGAAAAATATTTGATTTTATTAGGGGAATTTAATCTTTGTCATACATGGATGTCGTCATTTAAATAGCAATACATTATCTTTGTTTGATAATCACAATTACTTTCTTCATCTTGATTGATACAACCAATATTATACATGGTAAAACTGGCTTTAATAAGGGACATAACATAAAATAGAATACGCAATGCTTTAAAAACAAATTGCGAAGTACATGTATTCTATTTAATACCAATGTCTGAACTGACTAGACACACGTATTAATTAATACCCCATAGATACATACTGTCTGACAAGAAAACATGTGTATTATTATCAATGGCTGAACTGACTAGACAGCCCCAATCATATTAATACAATACAAATACATACTATTTGACTAGAAAAATGTCAAATCAATTAAATGAAAATTAAAAATAATTTGCTGAAAATGTCACAAATAAGAAAATCAGAAATATTGCTGACTCGGATGTCTCTGCCCTGTCAAATATAAGCTGTGGTTTTGTAAATGACAGTTTAACAAAGAACAGTTACTAGTATCATATGTAAAATTTTGGCTGCTGATAGAAGAATAATTTCTTAACAAAGCCAGTATTGACAAACACTAAGTTTTAAATATTTCTGCGCAGACACTTGTTGATTTGCTAACTGAAATCGAAACATTTTCAGTCATTTTCTTGTTCTCGTCACTCACAACAGATCATGTAAAACAGCATCCCAAGTTTTACTTGTTTCAACTTTATAAATTTTGTATTTATTTACTGATTTCAACAAACACGCTGCAGGTTAGAAGCAGGTAAATCAAATCTCCACACGGTCCCATTGCAAAACAGCGAAATCTCCTGGCATCATTCGCCACTTTTCTTTGATTTCAGATATTGCGAGACTCTCTTAGCAAAGATGGCTCTCTCTGCTTTCAAAATTTAAAATAAACAAGGCTTGTCACAAGATTTGACATACGCCCCCGAAGCATATGCTTGTCAGAGGAAGGCAACACATATCAATGAATTGAACAAATTTTTTGGTCATAGAGAATAATAATCTGAAGTAATATTGAAATCCATCCAGGCATTTAGAAGTTATGGAGCGGAAACAAAAATTTATGACCTTTGGACTTATAAGCGACATTGTCTGGTCATGTGGAATAATAATCTGAAGTTATATTAAAATCCAGTCAGGCGTTTAGCAGTAATGGAGCAGAAACGAAAATTCATGACCTTTGACCTTGAATTGTGACCTTGACCTTTGACCGACGAGCATGGGAGTTGTACCTGACACATCGTCTAGTCATGGGAAATAATAATCTGAAGTAATATTAAAATTCATTCAGGCATTAAAAAGTTACAGATCGGAAACGAAGTCTGGACGGACAGAAAACCCAAAGCACGCACCCACGCACCCACCCACAGACGGACGGTGTGACTACTATATGCCCTCCTTCGGGGGCATAAAAAGATATGTTATGCTACTTCTAAGAAAATTCATCTCACTTTACTGTAGTCACCGGAAAGAAACACTCGCGATTTCAACAAAAGCACATGCTGGCTATACATAGACTGCTGAATATTCAAATTTCAAGCATTTCATTGTCATGATTCATCAAAATGCACAAAAGACATGTCGTTTTCAGGAAACAACCATTTAAACCAGTGTCCGTTATGCAAAATGTCTCTTTCTTTTGACACAAGAGACATAGGCGGACAACTTTCAAGGGGACCACCCCACTATTTACTGGTATCTAACCTTGAAACAAAACGTAATTCTATACACAGACGATGACGTCATACGGCGACCGGTGTGTCCAAGACAAAACGTGAAACACACCATCTTTACTAGTATCCGGTCACTAGGCACTTGTTTTCACACTCAAACACATTATACTCTTTCATTCAAGCGCCTTAATGATCACAATTGCCTATAAAAGTTGTTAGGCCTTACCAATACAACATTAAAAGTAGCACACAAACACACTCTAGGAAATCAGAAGACTGCAATAAATCATAAACTGAATCCTACGAGGCTACGATACCACTACCGTCTCAACATACTGTCCTGACAAACACAGCTATCAATGTCCAGCTGAAAGACATGTTTTTGAGCATCACAAAAACAGAGCCATGGGGTTACGTTTTTATAAACACTAGTTTTTCCTGGTATCTATATTTTAATAGTTTTAGAAGGGCTCCTAGTTTGTTCTGGTTTTGTAAAATGCATCTAGTATTCCAAATTTAAAGCGGTTGTGGTATGTGCATGGTACTTATTGACCTGTGTTCTCCATTTTATGTATGTTTAATTGAAATGAGGTCATGATACAAATCATCATCACCCAGTTGCATTCAATCAATGAATTTTTATATGAATATAAGAATTTAAAACTCCAGAGACATCAGCAGGAGAGAAGTCTCAGTACCAAGAGATCTATAAGCATACTGTGAGGACAGTTCACTTAAAACATATTTTCTTGTTGTCAGGGTTATTTCTCAGCAACAGCTGGAAGTATTTTGGTCAAACAGTTTACAAAGCCTGTAAACCTTCTGTTTGATGTTTTTGTTGGTACTGTGCACTTTTGAATATAGTTTTGATTTAAACACTGAAAGTCTTAAATTACTCACCTGCTTGATTAATTGTTGCATATGATATTTTGACATACCATTGCTTGCCAAACAAGGATATTAGAAAAACTGATACTTGCCAAATAAATTGAATGAAGTGAAGAGGTCAGATATACATTTAAAAACTAACATTCATCTCCAACCGTGGGATGAATTATCCTGAACCTCTCCAGTTATGTTCTTTGTCAATAGTTACAAGTAAAAAGAAAATAACACCTTAAAATCTCTAGACTTGTTATACACACTGAACTGTCAACCTTGTTAATGAAGATTAGATTAAAATACCATACCAACGTGCAGAAGATGCTAAATTGCCACAGAAAGAACAGCGGCGTCTGTCAAACTAAAACAATTCAACATTAGTTGCAGAGAAATACCCATGACAAAAATGCTACACAAATACTTTTTGAAAATACAATCAAAATAACATAAACTGGTGAAAACTCATCAAAAAGGAACATCTTGCGATGCGTTAATTTCCTCTTTGTATTAAAGCTACGAACAGTTGTCATTGAATTTCTACCAGTGGTTGCACTTCATTGAATTTCTACCAGTGGTTGCACTTCATTGAATTTCTACCAGTGGTTGCACTTCATTGAATTTCTACCAGTGGTTGCACTTCATTGAATTTCTACCAGTGGTTGCACTTCATTGAATTTCTACCAGTGGTTGCACTTCATTGAATTTCTACCAGTGGTTGCACTTCATTGAATTTCTACCAGTGGTTGCACTTCATTGAATTTCTACCAGTGGTTGCACTTCATTGAATTTCTACCAGTGGTTGCACTTCATTGAATTTCTACCAGTGGTTGCACTTCATTGAATTTCTACCAGTGGTTGCACTTCATTGAATTTCTACCAGTGGTTGCACTTCATTGAATTTCTACCAGTGGTTGCACTTCATTGAATTTCTGCCAGTGGTTGCACTTCATATTAGGAACACATAAAAATCAAAGGCCAATAGCACATAGAGGCAAAATATCATCAAATTGTGCTCATTTTCTTCTGGTACTCTCAACATAGTATTGTATTGAAATTCAGCAGTTTGTTCTTGAGAAATGGCTCTGACCAGACTAATGCACTAACTCTCTTGATTTACTGTAACTTTGGAGTAGTCCTGCTATATACTGGTTGCTATGTTTATTGTGTACGAAATATGTATTTGCAGTAGAACACAAGGGGACATTCATTTTAGTTTTCAAAATCCTTTCAATAAACTGAGGTCTGTTAATTCGGAATCTCAGGCAAACATGCAGCCTCAATAATCTGGCATACATCTGCATAAATTGCAAGCTGAGGTTTGCTGTACGGGACTAAACACGATGACAGAAACACGGAACCAGTTATTTAATGATTTGTGTGCCTTGCAATAAATATAGTTTTCAGCTTGTAATAAATTCTACAAATATAACATGATTCATAAATAAATTCCTAGTTTTTACATTTGACTTTTTATCCTAGTTTTCTATGATTTCAATTACTAAATTTTGTACAGACTGTTGAAAAGCCTGTGACATTCATGCATTTGGAGGACAGCATTTGACCGAGCTCCACCTAACATAGATCCTATGAGCTTTAGACGGAGCAAGAATCCAAGGTCAAAGACGTTCATCCCAACAACAAATCTTGATGACAAGTCCCCAGCCCCAATGTTGTCATGCAGCTTATCGGTTATGCATTTGTGTAATTTTGCGTTGTGGTTGTTACTTGGATCGCCACAATATTTTGCAACTGTTATAAGACAATCAGCAGTCAAATCAGGTTGACAAAAGAAAACAAGTCAACAATTAAGAGATGGTGATAGTTCTAGTGATACTGAATGTGAAAACGAAAACTGAATTGGTTATGATGGTTTAGTGAGATTTTGTTGTGTATTTACTTGCGTAAACATGACATGCCAACCAAACGCAAACTGTATTTAAGTTGAAATGTAAATAATTAGAATATAACATCTGCTTTATTATCCATATTCAAAGAATTATGCCCACATCGAAGGTGATGGGGTGTATTGGTTCGCTGATGTATGTCGGTTTGTCGAGTAACACATTCGTTTCTCCTCTCTGAGTCCAACAGTTTTCATCCGATCTTCACCAAATGTCATGAAAATGTTTGTCGGCATAATATTTCAAACAAGTTTGATAATCAAATCGCCTGGGGAATTGTGAAGGTATGGCCCTGGAATTACCTAATATTGGTCTTTTAAGCTATTCCTGCTCTGGTAGTCCATCAGTTTTCAAATGATCATCAGCAAACTTCATAAAATTGTTTCTGAGCATACTTTCTTGGTCAATTTCGATTATCAAGCAAATAACTTAATAAACTGCTTAGTTATGGCACTTGAAATATCTAACATTTGCATTTAGACATTTCAGCATTGTAAGTGCAACAGTTTTGATACGATGTCTATCAAACGTGATGAAGATGTTTAAGGCTGTGATATCTTAACCCAGTTCGATGATTTACCAAATCACCGATGGACCTTGATTTCTTCTATTAGCAGTTTACACCCTCTGTATCCAACTTGATATTTAAAACTAGAGGGGGCAAAACTCTTTTACAAACAGCTCTTGTTCAATTAAAAAACATGTAAGCATATGTTTACATAACTATTAATTGAATTGTGACAAAAATGTTGTATTAAAAATGATCAAACCAACTAAAAATGCACTTTTTTGATTTGGCAGCCATTTTGTCGGCCATTAAAAATATTATTAATCCTTTTATTTATGTAAAAATTAATTGCATGTTTGTCAATACATTTTCTAACAACACATACATTATATATATTCAGAATATTGTAGTTACTTTAAATATTGAAAGATATACGCCAATTTTAAATTTGTGGCGGCCGTCTTGGTGGCCATATTGAATATTTCAAAATGCTCAATAATGACAAAGTTGCATCATAAAGTTTCTAAGTAGGGACATGGTATAGAATCATTTTATGCAAAAACAATTTGTGCGTACTACCTTTTTGGGTTTATCGACCGGCATACTGACTAGTACCACTATATCCTTTGTTATCCCCGTGAAAATTAACTGTGAATGATTTATTCCCGAGGATCAGCTGGAAATGCATCACTTTTCAAAAACCATGGCCAAACATTGCTGTGCAAAAGGCAATTTCATTGGGCGCAGCAGGGCTGATATTTTATTGTTTGGAAGGTCATATGAACGTGACCTGTTATACGATGTCTTCAGATCCTAACAATGTTAGGATTTGATTTTAATGAGATTGCCTTGGGTCGGAATTGCTTTTTCATATAAATCATATTTATGTTTTTAGTTTTATTTATAGTCAGGTGTAGAGAAATGTAGTTCGAATAGATGAGATTACAATCAATAAGGGATTTACCTTCCGTATCACACTATTTTACCTGTTGATATTTAGTTGAACGAATATTGCATCCTGATTCAGATTTAATGTGTGTTTTGTAGCGGTTTGAGATACCAGTTTTGCAATGTGTTTGTTGAACATTTTTGGAGTGTTTACATTTGTTTTGGCAGTCAAAGGTACGTCTTTCTGGTTAATTAGCAATATATTGATGTGCATGATAATAATGTTCATCAACCTACTATATCCACAGGTTACTGCTAATTCGGTGGTGGGTGTTTTACACATTATGTTAGACAAAGACTGTACATAGAATATGCACAATGTCATTTTCTACTGTTTACAATTCAGACAATATACAAGAAAAAAACAGAGTCTACAGTTTAAACATTTACTTAACATTTAATGATTACTTCACAATCAAGCTTACCTTGAGCACAGTAAGCAGCAAAAAGTTCGACTTGTAATCATCAGAATCAAATAAAGCAACAACAGTATAACATATCTGCAATCCTTTATTAAAGAGTGATGAATGCGACTGGTATACATAATTATATAGTAAATGTAGCAGTTTGGGAATGTTATAAGGCCAAATTAATTTGATAACTGAACTTTTTTTTGTTGACGAAACGTTTTGAGATCTCTGTCAAAGTATAAAATTACATTTTTTTTTTTTTTTAAATGCATTGTATTTATTAATTTTGACCATCACATCTCCACTTGTTTAAATTACCATTATTTTGAAATATTTAAAGTAGTTTACCACTGAACAGGAAGTTAATACTGATTTATGTCACTAATAAATAAAGATGATACAACTTTCCTCAAGTGGCTCTCTTCAGCTCTAAAGGGACCTATTCACAGATTGACGAATTGACTATTTTCAAAGTTTTCTGTCCCAAGTTCCCAAATAAAAGAGTAGTGTATATAAATGAGCGAAATAACACTGGCACATAGAAATATAGTGTAAATACCGATTCGTTAATGAGTAATTATCAGTTGACATTGATAAAATGTTAAAGGGTTTGTAACGCTCATTTATTGAATAATTTGGAGTTCTTTTCTTGGTTTCGTTTAAATTGTTTACAACACATGGATCACTTACATCAAGTAAACAATTTAGGGTTACATATATAAATTGGATTGGCCGAGTGGTTGATGTGGTAGCCTTTTGATCCGGAGGTCTCGGGTTCGGACCTCTGTGGGAGCAACTTTTTTTTTCTTTTCATGTTATTATACTCGAGCTTGTTTGTTCCAATGCTTAAATCTGTAAAGTTAAGACATTAAATGGCATAGTTCAAAAAATGCAAAAATCTTGGAAAAAGTCCCTTCAAACCATATCTTAGTAACCCCCTCCTTCAAATGGGAGATTTTGTTACCGTTGGTTTAATGTTTTCTCTGTTTGATTAAATTTTGGTGATGATCTGGATTACCTTCTGAATCCAGGATTGTTGTAAAAATTCTTTATTATTGGCGATAAGGAAAGGAAGGTATTTTGGAAGAAGTCTGTACTCTCCAAATGCTTTATAGTTACATGCACATATTAAGTCTGCCTTATACAAGAGACTCTCCGTTATTGCTTATATGTTTCTTAAATTGCCATTGCCAGTTTAAAGGGCGAAGAAGACGACACACGACCGATAATTTACTCAAAATTAGTTTAATTTTATCGCTCTGACTATTCTCCCTTTTAATTGACGTTTCGGCATTAGGCCTTTCTCAAAATATGAAAAATATCTTTCAAACTACATGTTTGATGTGTATGAACTGAACGCCTTGAACATAATAATAATGTCAATGTTTTTCAACGTCCAAATTACGTTGCTTACTATGACGTCATAAATGGCGTTACACAAAATTGAGCCAAAATTAAGAAAACATGCCAAACTGAAATAACGTAAGTTGCCCGTCTGCAGATTTGCCACCGATTTCCACCATTTTCTACCGATTACCACTCTTTTTCGTGGAAAATGGTGGCAACAGTGTCAAAACGATGGCAAACAATGAGACGCCATCGTTTTTCATCAATCGGTGGAAAATGGGTAGTGGCATTAGATGTAAAATGATGAAAATTCACTGGCAAACAGTGGAAAATTGGACTTAGTCATTTTGAGGAGCGTTAAACGTATATTTTACATACACGAAATTGGAACTTAGAAAATATCTGAAAGAAAAAGAGTGAAAAACAATGGAAAAACAAATTGATGCCTTGTTTTGGTTCAAATAAACTGCATTGAAGCTGTTTTCTGATAATATTACAGTATTACATTAGTTTCATGCTCAACAATTGTAGTTTTAAACATATTTTTATTTTTTTGGGGAGAGTCTGATGGATCACATGTGTTACAAACACTTATTTTCTATTCACATTTTTATATTTGACAAGTTTGATATTATTGTATATTAATTAAAATTATGACTTATGTGGTTGTGATCCTGGCTTTGATCAATTTTAAAGGTTTCCATGATACTGTACCATAACACACTTAAGCTAAAAATACTTAAATGTCTTATAAACAAAGGGTCTCATGTAAAACATTTTAAGGAATGTGTACAAGTTGAAAGTTCTTGACCTTGTTCCAGCTGTTTAAGAACAAGTGATACTCCTTCAAACATTTGACCAAAGTTAGATGCTACAATTTACAACCAATCTGATAAGCACTGACCGACAGCTGTGGTATTCAGATGTTGGTCTGCTAAAGAATTTGAAACCTTCTCCCTTGCAATAAAGCATCTGCTTATCTATTGGTTAACCCATACACACCCTTTCCTGATTGGTTCATTCAACAAACATCGGAACTTTACCTCTCAATTTGAAAACAAGAGTACACATGTAAATGTTTTAGCAACTAATATATTTATATTGTAGTCATAAAGCAACCTTTTGGATTAATTGTAGTTTTAAAGCTATCCTGAAATACTGACATTCTGTTAAGAATCAATGTGCATCTAGTAGCATGTGGAAATCAACATTTAGTGTTGTGGAAGAGTGGTACAGGACTTCAGCACTTTGGTTTAATGGCAGAACAACTTATGGTTTGTATTCATTTTCCCTTAAATTTCTATTTTTATGATATCCACATAGTAACATTAGTTCTGACTTCAATGTCTATTTAGTATGTTGTTAACATTTCCAATAAATTCTGAAACCACTGTATGATTTTGTTTAAGTTCACATAATAGACAATGCAGTCAAAACATTATTTCAGGATCTTACAGAACCGTAGAGTTGTGTATTCTATTGCTAAATAAATTCTTAGGTAAAGAAATGCTTCAATTTAATGTACTTATTTTAGAGAAATCATTTAGGCATTACAATTTTATCTAAGCATACATACATAATCTTGTATCTAAGCATACACATGTAAAATTCGGATATAATATTAAGCGTAAATGACTCAAACTGTCTGCCAGTTACATACATTGTCCCAACTGTATATGACAATAGTATTAATATAACAAACATTTCTTTGTCATGTTGCTCTCACAAGAGTCTAGGTGTTTTAAATGGTACCCTAAAATATAATATATACATGAACATGCATCATATATAATTATTTATTGATGTAGATAAGCACTAAGTTCACTGATGCATATATACCCTAATTAATTTTGCTTAATTTTGGTCTACAGACTTTGCCATGTTAAAAAATCATGTTAAAGCTGATTCTTATTAAATAAGTATTTAACTACAGTGGACTCCAGATAACTGTATCGAATTTCTCGTTTTAGTGAATAATATTGTATTGCTATATATTCGTATATATTTATGTTGTTTTTATTAATTATTATAATAATAATTATTATATATATATATTATATATATATAATAATTATTAATAATAATTTAATAATAGCCAATTTTGCCATCGTTTTCCACTAGTGACATTGGATGTCAAACGATGAAAATTTTGTCCAAATACTCCACCGTTTGCCATCAATTTTCATCAAAATTGGCAAATTGGATAAAATTCTACATCGTTTCTATTGGTGGAATTTGATGGAAAACGATGAAAATTTAGTCCTAATACTCCACCGATCGCCATCAAATTCCACCAAATGCCACGATCGATGTAAATTCCTCCACTGTCCCTTTTTTTCATTGTGAGCCACTGATATTCCACCAAATTTCATGTCTAACTACTCCGCCGTTTGCCACTCTTTTTTCCATGGCAAACGATGGAAAATGGTGGCATATTAACAGACGGGTATACTGGCATGACATGTCAAAAGTTTTCATAAAAAATTAATACAGGCTGGTACACATACATATATATAGAAGGCAAATTGTATATGAAAACAAAAAGTATAAATCAGACATTACATAATAATTATTTGCTATTATAAATTAGCTTTAAAATTTAGTTAACATTTACAGTTTAAGAAACAAAATAAGAAAAAAAATTCTTAATATATTAATAAAAACTATATTAATTATTTTATCAACAGTAAAATTAGATAATTTTAACTGATCCCACGGTCATAGCAACTCAATAACTGCATCGGCATTTTATATGTCTGAATTTGACCTACATAATTATGAAAACATTGTGTGTGACTTAGATAAACATTTAGCGGGCGGCAATGTTTTAACACGTATGCATGTTTATCGTTGGTAAAATGTTGAGAACAACGTCTTATATATTTCAGGACAATACATTTTAAGCAATAAATCAACCAAGTGGATTAATGTTAAATGCAATTTGGCTGAACCAGAACTTGATTATAAGAGCGAACTCTTTGAACTGAAAGAAACCATTGACGTGCTGCCTATTGATACAGATGTCTGGATCGGCTATATATGGGCAAATCTTCCGTATCTGTTCTTAGGTAAATTGTTTGTTTTTAATCACCTTTTATTTTAGGCATTAATACCATTTAATCGCCTCATGCAATTAACTACAAAGTTGAACAAGCATGAGTTATTTTATACACATATGTTATTTTAAAACTTATACTGTAATATAAGTATAACGTGTGTTATAGGTTACACACTCAGATTGTAACTGAACTATACAAAATAGTATGGGATATACTCTAAAATGTTGTACAATAAGTATACGACAATCTAGTATTATGAGTTGTATACTAATATTTTAAAATAATTATCAGGAATATTATATGTTATACGAAATGTAATGTAAACTAAATATCAGGGCATTGTGTTGAGTTATCTACTGTAAGATAAGTATTCGGCAAAGTATTGGGTTATACGATGATATTGCCAAAACGTATTAGGCATATTACTGGGTTATACGATACAACTTTAAAAGGCAAAAGGTATGTAACTGGTTCTATTAAGATCTACAGTTTACACTCATGTAGTTTATAATCTACACAGATTATACAATGATATTAAAAATAAGTATACGACGTAAGCATACACATAGTATGTAGGTTATGCATACAATAATAATTGTATATCTTTAAATATTGTAAATTGACACTTTGTTTCAGGTTGTGCGAAATTACAGAGTGGACAAACATTCACTGTGCCGACCACTGGCTACTGCCATACCCTGTGTGATGGAGAAATTTTCGGGATAAAATCGATTGACAGGGTTTATATGTAACTTTCCTTCATTGCATTAATTGTTGCAGTTCTACAGTAAATAAGTATTTTTTTTATACATTTTAAATTAAAATGAATAACTTTCGACTGAGAAGTATGAATTCAACACAAAACATACAATATTTGTTGTTTTGTATATATAAATATCAAAGTAAATTATACGTGTATGTCACTTTTATGCATACTTAAAAGGTAAGCAAAGAAGTAAAAAAAAATTCTTCCTTTTCTGTTATCGTATTTCTCGCTTTTGTAACTACGTATGGTAAGGTTAAAATGATGTAAAAGAAAAAGTCCATTCTACAACAAAAGTGTCAAGTTTATATTTTTCTTGAGAATAAAGGTGTGATTATTTTTATTTACAAAAGGATATGTGATAGTTAAAGTGTGGCACCTATATGTTACCAGTCACTTACGATGACAGGCATTTTGAGATGTCTTTATCTTATATGTATCTGTATTTTCAAAAACTGGAACCCATTTTTATGACACTCATATACAACCTATTTACGAGTTCATAATGTTTATTGACAGTTGCCTTAAATAATTCTGGAAAAGCAGAATGATGCATTTGCTTAGGTTATTTTATTATTTTACAGTCTCAACTGGAATGTCGCTGCGCAAACGAACTTGTGAACACACTATTTCAGCAGTGCATCAACAAATCGGATACCTTTTGTAGTAGTGGGTGTTATGCTATTTACAAGCAGATAAATGGTATGTAAAACAAAATAGTCACATCCCTCCAATATTTGAGAGTCCAATCAAGTTTAAAGGCTTAAACAGGTTGCTGAAATTGTTATTTTTCTTACACGCATATAACCTGCAGATGTCTAATTCCCATTTTTACACACAGAAACCATCAAACTAAATAGCCGCTACTGGCCGACTGGAGATTGCCTTACATACTTCTATCCAGCTTTCGACTGGCGTCCATGTACAGTTGATTTGCCTATAAAGGTTATGTGCAGCAACCTTTCATATTTAGGTATGTAAACATCATACTCAGAGTCATAAACACATCACAAATAACGGACATTTAATATCTTAAAACAATTATAATATACAAATATATGAAAGGAATTTAATCTTGGACATGTTTTGTATTTAATCAAAAGGCAAAAATATACAAATTTACTCGTAAAGGAAACAAATTTGATAGTTAAATTTCTAAACTCACTTAAACCAAACTTAGTTTAAATATATGTATAGTTTACCAATTCAAACAATTACTATCCATAAATGAATGTAACCATTATATTTGGCTATTATGTATATTTTTATTTTAATGTTTTATTTTATATTTGGCTATTATGTTTATTTTATTTTAATGTTTTCTTTTATATTTGGCTATTATGTATATTTTAATTGTAATGTTTTATTTTATATTTGGCTATTATGTATATTTTAATTTTAATGTTTTATTTTATATTTGGCTATTATGTATATTTTAATTTTAATGTTTTATTTTATATTTGGCTATTATCTATATTTTTATTTTAATGTTTTATTTTATATTTGGCTACTATGTATATTTTTATTTTAATGTTTTATTTTATATTTGGCTATTATGTATATTTTAATTTTATGTAATTTTTATTTTAATGTTTAAAACATACAAACTGAATCAAGATTAAAGTTCGGTAAGTTATTACTAACACATAATCGTGTTTTTATTGAAACGGCAATCGGACATTGGAATTTCACTATAGCAAATGACGGGTACCTATTGGATTTGTAACCACGCCTGCTAATCTCAAAACGAATGTTTTACAAGATATGTTTGTCAAAAAACGAAGAGCTTTCTGAATGCATGGTCATTCAACTCTTATAGATCGATCAATAGCGCTCCGTCAGAGGACAAAAATCAATAAACGTGCAATTGCTAATACAAGAATAACTTTATAACTTATTTCATTAATAGCATACAGTAAATTTATATCAATTAACAACGATCACGTTATGTTTAATTTACTAGATACATCAGCAAAAGCGATCCCCAATGAGACTTCAGAAAAGTCTTGGGAAAAAGGTAATGAACTTTGCTTGAAAAACAACAAGTATCCAGCATCTGTACGTAGTATACTTATGGCAGGATTCGGTTACCAGCAAACACAGCCATATTGGACAGGAGTAATTAGAGCACGCACCTTAATTAGGAAATCTGAACCAGGTAAGAGCAAGCACCTTAATAAGGAAATCTGAACCAGGTATTCAAATGTGTTTAATGTACAAAATGCATTTTAGATCATTACAACAACATAACACAAAGCATTGCAATGCTACGCAACACAACAAAGAACAATAAAGCGCAATACAGCGTAATAGATCACACACATCGCATCACATGACATCACATTACTAATGTAGCTGTATGGTATTTTACAGTGTTTCTTTCTTTGTTCTGACGGATATGTTTCCATTTTGGAAGAGCATTTATTCCCTTTACGATTAAATGATTTCTTTTTGCATAATTATTTGACCATTTTATAATTTACTATATATTATTAAGTCTATTGCTTAGTTTGTAAAACCAGTGAAGAGAGCGAACACTCACACTATTAAACGTACGCCATGGGCCGTAATTCTTAGCAATTATAAATACAGTCTTTACTTTATCGTAATTAAAGATTAAGAACAAATAGCAGGGTGCTGCACATAATCATGCAAACATGTATGTTTTGAACTGCGTTGCTAGAATTTTTAAATTTTATTAATGACATTAAAACTGTATTAACTGGTCATATGTATTTTCTTATATGTAGGCAAGTATACAGCGATTGAAGACAATCAATATATATATGTTAACGGAAAGAATAAAACGCTCCTGCTATCAACAACCTATGTCTCAAAAAAAGCTCTCTGCGTTACAGGTAATGCGTTCAATATGAAATTTGCATGTTAAGTATATAGCACTGTTGTAAAGCACATAGGTAACCGTACGTGAACTATTTTATTTTACAGTGTGGTACATCAAACTAGTGGTTGTTTTAAACATGGCATTATTATGCTGAAAAATTACCAAACATTTTTATAATTTACTGTTTCAATACACTTATTGTAGCCAAATAGTTATCAAGTTTTCAAGTAGCCGTGTAAACGTTTAATAATTGATGTTTTATCTTAGTATATGTTGTTTTGAATGGACAACACTTTTGGCCTCTTCAGTGCAACAATATATTCAACAACCAGATTTATTGAGTAAAATAACGGACTTTGTATTTTCAATATTCGTATAATTCTTAAATACGTAATGGAAAGCTAAGATATTTACGGATATTCAGAATAACTGTTCCATTATACTATTAACTGGTTAAATCGCAAATTTACATCTTTAATGCCAAAGGATGTATTTGGATTCTTCGTATTAAATATATGTACGAGCATTGGAGAGGCCAATCAAATTGAATTTACAAACAGAAGAAACTACGACATCAACACATACGGTTACATAAAATCGTCATACGTCACGTTTCACTTCAGACAAAACTACAACAGTTGCTTCGACAACAGAGCCTACACCAGGCAATAACGCAAATCTTTCGGAAGGACAGAGATCCAGCAACATTGATCAGAAAGGTATTGTAGCCATATCATTGCATAAATAGTGTATATAACAATCCAAGTCATATATCACATTATTGACAGGATAATAAGTCATGCTTGTATTATACAATTGTCGAGAAAATTGGTATTGTGAAGTGCATTATAATTATTCAATTTGTGTTGAACCTAGATTTCCCAGCAATAGGAGTTGGCGTTGGTGCGTCAGTTGGGATCCTGTTCACAGTTGGAGGGGCACTGGTTATCATTGTAATCAAAAAAAGGTATGCAATACTTATTAATGTATTGATATATGTATCATTTCGTAAAAGAGATAGAGATTAAAATGCATTTAGTAACTATACAAACTTATATATGTTAGACATACATTATTCAGTCATAGGGAGTTTGTTCACGACACAGTAACCCCGTTGAAGCAACCAGACTTTATAGGATAAGGTTACATGTTTTACGCTTAACAAATAATCCTATTGCATAAATATTAATGACATCTTATAAGCGTGCTTCAACACAGTGTTGTTTAGCATTTGCAAATGGAAGAATGCTCCTGGTAAATGTTGTGTTTGCTTTTAATAGAAATTAGCAATTGAACACACTTTGGGAACTTTTAACAGAAACTAGCAATTGAACACACTTTGGGAACTTTTAATAGACACTTGCAATTGAACACACTTTGGGAACTTTTAATAGAAACTAGCAATTGAACACACTTTGGGAACTTTTAATTGAAACTAGCAATTGAACACACTTTGGGAACTTTTAATAGAAACTAGCAATTGAACACACTTCGGGAACTTTTAATAGAAACTAGCAATTGAACACACTTTGGGAACTTTTAATAGAAACTAGCAATTTAACACACTTTGGGAACTTTTAATAGAAACTAGCAGTTGAACACACTTTGGGAACTTTTAATAGAAACTTGCAATTGAACACACTTTGGGAGCATTTAATAGAAACTAGCAATTGAACACACTTTGGGAACTTTTAATAGAAACTTGCAATTGAACACACTTTGGGAACTTTTAATAGCCACTTGCAATTGAACACACTTTGGGAACTTTTAATAGCCACTTGCAATTGAATACACTTTGGGAACTTTTAATAGAAACTTGCAATTGAAGACACTTTGGGAACTTTTAATAGAAACTTGCAGTTTAACCCAATTTGGGAACTTTTAATAGCCACTTGCAATTGAACACACTTCGGGAACTTTTAATAGAAACTAGCAATTGAACACACTTTGGGAACTTTTAATAGAAACTAGCAATTGAACGCACTTTGGGAACTTTTAATAGAAACTAGCAGTTGAACACACTTTGGGAACTTTTAATAGAAACTAGCAATTGAACACACTTTGGGAACTTTTAATAGAAACTTGCAATTGAACACACTTTGGGAACTTTTAATAGAAACTAGCAATTGAACACACTTTGGGAACTTTTAATAGAAACTTGCAATTGAACACACTTTGGGAACTTTTAATAGCCACTTGCAATTGAACACACTTTGGGAACTTTTAATAGCCACTTGCAATTGAACACACTTTGGGAACTTTTAATAGAAACTTGCAATTGAAGACACTTTGGGAACTTTTAATAGAAACTTGCAGTGGAACACACTTTGGGAACTTTTAATAGCCACTTGCAATTGAACACACTTTGGGAACTTTTAATAGCCACTTGCAATTGAAGACACTTTGGGAACTTTTAATAGAAACTTGCAATTGAACACACTTTGGGAACTTTTAATAGCCACTTGCAATTGAACACACTTTGGGAACTTTTAATAGCCACTTGCAATTGAAGACACTTTGGGAACTTTTAATAGAAACTTGCAATTGAACACACTTTGGAAACTTTTAATAGCAACTTGCAATTGAACACACTTTGGGAACTTTTTGGGCAATACTTGTCACAGATGTATGGTTGTTAAAATGTTTTGAAATAAGTCAGCTTATTTAAAAGTACATTCTTACATACCCAATTTCAGAGGAATAAAAATCTTGCGATGTTGGAAGAAAAAGAATAACGACTCACGTGGTGCCTGCAGTACGGTTGGTGGTGAGTCGCCCGCGGGCGAAATTGCTATTGGTGTAGACAACCATAACTACTGTACATTGGAAAAATGTTCCAAATCAGACACATATAATGTAATCCAAATCAATCCACTGTGTACTCCAAACGACGATTATTACAATTCTATTAATGAGGCCGAGGAACCGTATGCACCTGTTTAAAGATGAGAACGGTGACTATGATTACACAACTAATACAACTGCAGCTGGTAGCCAAATCTGGCATCTTGAGAATTCCTATGACAAACTAAAGAACGACCGACACGTCGACAATGACCAAGGGCGTACGAAAGTACATGAACACTTTCGCAACAAGGTTCAGGTAGTTGGCAACGAAATATGATGTCACCTCCACTTCACTGGCAACACATGCGAAAAGCGCGTGAATTGACGACGGGCACTATAATCACATTAATCAGCCTACTGTCAGAACACTATCAGGACGTAATGATGCAGAAGATGTTAACAAGTGTGACTATGATGTCATTAACGGCGTCGGGTTTAATAAAGCTCCAAGTGATACCACAGAATATGCACATTTGCCTAAAGGCCACAAATAAGCGAAAATTGTAAAAGGTGACGATTGCAACTATAATCATTCAACGAAGTGATATACCGCTATCAGGAAATCATGACACAGAGTGTGTTAATAACATTAATGTGACTTTGATGTCATTAACAACATTGGGTCAAAAACAATTTCTATGTGACATCACTGAATATGCAAATTTGCTTTCAGGGCACAAATGAATGAACAATGCACAAAGTCACGATAGTAACAATAAGCAACCCGCAAAGTGCTAGAACACCTTCAGGATTTTATTTTTTTCAATTTGGGTCAGCAGGAAGATGTAGAATAATTTTGAATGTTTGCTTCCTTGGTATTACTGCTTCTTTTGTTAAAATAATGTAACAATAAAATACAAACAAAATAATTTTAATGTTTGTAACCGACCAACAATAGTATTGTCCTTAAATGAAAATAAAATCTTTGCACCGGTATGCATTTTGTGTGTGTGCAACATTATATTGTCTCCTAGTAACTTAACATACATGCATACATTTATACATCAACCACTATATTATACTTATACAAAAGTATTAATACATTTGCATGTACAAAATTGAAATGATATATCATGAAGAATATTGCATGTCTATACAACATTGTACATGCACTAAGTAACACATTTCAATTATAAAACCTATAGTTTGAGAGTCACATTGATTTTATTCACACCAACCCATTTCAATGTTAATACAACATTACAAGAAACGTATAAAATTCACGAAAACCAAATTGTTTGAACAAACTGCATAAAAGTCAGCACAATAATGAAAGAAAGTTATGGGTGCCATATGCATTCCGAAGCGAGATCTCGTTATAAGGTATTTATGTATACTAGGCAAATCTCCCAATGCACATTAATATTTGGCCAACAAAACCTTATTCATAAACATATATAAATGAAATTCTTACACATTACTGTCAATTATCAATTCTTTACAACGGAAATATTATTGGTAAATTTGATAGGTCAACTTAGGTCATTTGGAACAACTTGTTGTTTCTGCTTCAATGTAACATACTGACAGTATATGAAGTTTCATTAAAAGATCTCGATGCGTTGTCAAGTTATTGAGTGGAAACCGTTTTTCTATTTTTAGCAATGGTGACCTTGACCCCACACCCACCCCCTATGCAATCCCAAGCGAGGTCTCGATATAAGGTATCTATGTATGAAGTTTCATTAAAATATCTTAATCCGTTCTTGAGTTAGAGAGCGGAAACGAAAAGTTGACGCCGCTACACCGCACCCGCGCCTGCCCAACGACATACCCCAATCTAATAACCGAAATTTCTCTTCGAAAAATTTGGTTAAAAACTAAATAGATTAGCGATTATACCCAAAACGTCGAAGGCCCCAGATGCCTTGGGTCGGAATTGTTTAGATATCTGTTTAAAACACCTATCAAATTTATCTCTTTAATCATATACTCAGATTTTTAGTTGTATTTATAGTCAGGTGTAGAGAAACGTAGTTCAAGTAGATGAGTTTACAATCAATAAGAGATTGGGAATGTTATAAGGCCAAATTAATTTGATAACTGAACTATTTTTTGTTGACGAAACGTTTTGAGATCACTGTCAAAGTATAAAATTATATATTTTATATTGTTTCAAAATGCATTGTATTTATTAATTTTGACCATCACAAGTAGTTTACCACTGAACATGAAGTTAATACTGATTTATGTCACTAATAAATACAGATGGTACAACTATCCTCAAGTGGCTCTCTTCGGCTCTAAAGGGACCTATTCACAGATTGACGAATTGACTATTTTCAAAGTTTTCTGTCCCAAATTCCCAAAATAAAAGAATAGTGTATATAAATGAGCGAAATAACACTGGCACATAGAAATATACTGTAAATACCGTTTCGTCAATGAGTAATTATCAGTTGACATTGACAAAATGTAAAGGGTTTGTAACGCTCATTTATTGAATAATTTGGAGTTCTTTTCTTGGTTTCGTTTAAATCGTTTACAACACGTGGATCACTTACAACAAGTAAACAATTTAGGGTTACATATATAAATCGGATTGGCCGAGTGGTTGATGTGGTAGCCTTTTGATCCGGAGGTCTTGGGTTCGGACCTCTGTGGGAGCAACTTTTTTTTTCTTTTCATGTTATTATACTCGAGCTTGTTTGTTCCAATGCTTAAATCTGTAAAGTTAAGACATTAAATGGCTTAGTTCAAAAAATGCAAAAATCTTGGAAAAAGTCCCTTCAAACCATATGTTTTCTCTCTTTGATTATATTTTGGTGATAATCCGCATTACCTTCTGAATCCAGGATTGTTGTAAAAAGTCTTTATTATTGGGAGAAAAGGAAAGGAAGGTATTTTGGAAGAAGTCTGTACTCTCTAAATGCTTTATAGTTACATGCACATATTGAGTCTGCATTATACAAGAGACTCTCCATTATTGTTTATATGTTTCTTAAATTGCCATTGCCAGTTTAAAGAGCGAAGAAGACGACACACGACCGATAATTTATTCAAAATGAGTGCTGATATTTATTTTATCTCTCTGATTATTCTCCTTTTTTATTGACGTTTCGGCATTGCGCCTTTCTCAAAATATGAAAATATCTTACAAACAACATGTTTGATGTGTATGAACTGAACGCCTTGAACATAATAATAATGTCAATGTTTTTCAACGTCAAAGTTACGTTGCTGACTATGACGTCATAAATGGCGTCACACAAAATTGTGCCAAAATTAAAAAAACACGCCAAACTGAAATAACGTTAGTTGCCCGTCTGCAAATTTGCCACCGATTTCCACCATTTTCTACCGATTACCACTCTTCTTCGTGAAAAATGGTGGCAAAGAGTGTAAAAAGCGATGGCAAACAATGAGATGCCATCGTTTTTCATCAATCGGTGGAAAATGGGTAGTGGCATTCGATGTAAAATGATGAAAATTCACTGGCAAACAGTGGAAAATTGGACTTTTGAGGAGCGTTAAATGAATATTTTACATACAGAAAATTGGAACTTAGAAAATATCTGAGAGAAAAAGAGTGAAAAACGGTGGAAAAAACAATTTGATGCCTTGTTTTGGTTCAAATAAACTGCATTGAAACTGTTTTCTGATAATATTACAGTATTACATAAGTTTCATGCTCAACAATTGTACTTTTAAACATATTTTACTAAGGTAATTTTTTTTTGTTTTTTTGTTTGAGAGTCTGATGGATCACATGTGTTACAAACACTTATTTTCTATTCACTTTTTATATTTGACAAATTTGATATTATTGTATATTAATTAAAATTATGACTTATGTGGTTGTGATCCTGGCTTTGATCAATTTTAAAGGTTTCCATGATACTGTACCATAACACACTTAAGCTAAAAATACTTAAATGTCTTATAAACAAAGGGTCTCATGTAAAACATTTTAAGGAATGTGTACAAGTTGAAAGTTCTTGACCTTGTTCCAGCTGTTTAAGAACAAGTGATACTCCTTTCAAACATTTGACCAAAGTTAGATGCTACAATTTACAACCAATCTGATAAGCACTGACCGACAGCTGTGGTATTCAGATGTTGGTCTGCTAAAGAATTTGAAACCTTCTCCCTTGCGATAAAGCATCTGCTTATCTATTGGTTAACCCATACACACCCTTTCCTGATTGGTTCATTCAACAAACATCGGAACTTTACCTCTCAATTTGAAAACAAGAGTAAACATGTAAATGTTTTAGCAACTAATATATTTATATTGTAGTCATAAAGCAACCTTTTGGATTAATTGTAGTTTTAAAGCTATCCTGAAATACTGACATTCTGTTAAGAATCAATGTGCATCTAGTAGCATGTGGAAATCAACATTTAGTGTTGTGGAAGAGTGGTACAGGACTTCAGCACTTTGGTTTAATGGCAGAACAACTTATGGTTTGTATTCATTTTCCCTTAAATTTCTCTTTTTATGATATCCACATAGTAACATTAGTTCTGACTTCAATGTCTATTTAGTATGTTGTTAACATTTCAAATAAATTCTGAAACCACTGTATGATTTTGTTTAAGTTCACATAATAGACAATGCAGTCAAAACATTATTTCAGGATCTTACAGAACCGTAGAGTTGTGTATTCTATTGCTAAATAAATTCTTAGGTAAAGAAATGCTTCAATTTAATGTACTTATTTTAGAGAATTCATTTAGGCATTACAATTTTATCTAAGCATACATACATAATCTTGTATCTAAGCATACACATGTAAAATTCGGATATAATATTAAGCGTAAATGACTCAAACTGTCTGCCAGTTACATACATTGTCCCAACTATTATGACAATAGTATTAATATAACAAACATTTCTTTGTCATGTTGCTCTCACAAGAGTCTAAGTGTTTTAAATGGTACCCTAAAATATAATATATACATGAACATGCATCATATATAATTATTTATTGATGTAGATAAGCACTAAGTTCACTGATGCATATATACCCTAATTAATTTTGCTAATTTTGGTCTACAGACTTTGCCATGAAGTATCAAGGACAAGGAATGATGACATTCATGAGGATTTTCAGCACACAGTGAAGCACTGGAGACTTTACATATTAATTTACAACAGTTATATGACATTAATAATCTTTAGTATAATTGCATCTTACATATATTTTAATCGGCTTGTAATGTAACAACTGAAATTTACATAATAAATACTAAATTGCATTAACTCTTATGTGTTGTATGACATTTATATTGTTTATATTCAGGTATATTAATCAATCAGTTGGCAAACAGGGAAACACATGTACAATTGTCATCGATTTTCACCATTTTCCACTATCAGTGGCAAAGAGTGGAAAATTCGCCACTGTGGTATTTTGATGGCAAACAATGACAATTTTGCCATCGATTTTCACCATTTTCCATCTCAAGTGGCAAACGATGTATATTTTTACATCGTTTTCCACTAGTGACATTGGATGTCAAACGATGAAAATTTTGTCCAAATACTCCACCGTTTGCCATCGATTTTCATCAAAATTGGCAAATTGGATAAAATTCTACATCGTTTTCTATTGGTGGAATTTGATGGAAAACGATGAAAATTTAGTCCTAATACTCCACCGATCGCCACCAAATGCCACGATCGATGTAAATTCTTCCACTGTCCCTTTTTTCATTGTTTGCCACTGATTAATTTAATTAATCAACAGTAAAATTAGATAATTTTAACTGATCCCACGGTCATAGCAACTCAATAACTGCATCGGCATTTTATATGTCTGAATTTGACCTACATAATTATGAAAACATTGTGTGTGACTTAGATTAACATTTAGCGGGCGGCAATGTTTTAACACGTATGCATGTTTATCGTTGGTAAAATGTTGAGAACAACGTCTTATATATTTCAGGACAATACATTTTAAGCAATATATCAACCAAGTGGATTAATGTTAAATGCAATTTGGCTGAACCAGAACTTGATTATAAGAGCGAACTCTTTGAACTGAAAGAAACCATTGACGTGCTGCCTATTGATACAGATGCCTGGATCGGCTATATATGGGCAAATCTTCCATATCTGTTCTTAGGTAAATTGTTTGTCTTTAATCACCTTTTATTTTAGGCATTTCAACCATTTAATCGCCTCATGCAATTAACTACAAAGTTGAACAAGCATGAGTTATTTTATACACATATGTTATTTTAAAACTTATACTGTAATATAAGTACAACATGTGTTATAGGTTATAAACTCATATTGTAACTGAACTATACAAAATATTATGGGATATACTCTAAAATGTTGTACAATAAGTATAAGACAATCTTGTATTATGAGTTGTACACTAATATTTTAAAATAATTATCAGGCATATAATATGTTATACGAAAAGTAATGTGAAATAAATATCAGGGCATTGTGTTGAGTTATCTACTGTAAGATAAGTATTCGGCAAAGTATTGGGTTATACGATAATATTGCTGAAACGTATTAGGCATATTACTGGGTTATACGATACAACTTTAAAAGGCAAAAGGTATGTAACTGGTTCTATTAAGATCTACAGTTTACACTCATGTAGTCTATAATCTACAGATTATACACTGATATTAAAAATAAGTATACGACGTACGCATACACATAGTATGTAGGTTATGCATATTGTATATGTATAAATATTGTAAATTGACACTTTGTTTCAGGTTGTGCGAAATTACAGAATAGACAAACATTCACTGTGCCGACCACTGGCTACTGCCATACCCTGTGTGATGGAGGAATTTTCGGGATAAAATCGATTGACAAGGTTTATATGTAACTTTCCTTTATTGCATTAATTGTTGCAGTTCTACAGTAAATAAATATATTTTTTTTATACATTTTAAATTAAAATGAATAACTTTCGACTGAGAAGTATGAATTCAACACAAAACATACAATATTTGTTGTTTTGTATATATAAATATCAAAGTAAATTATACGTGTATGTCACTTTTATGCATACTTAAAAGGTAAGCAAAGAAGTAAAAAAAAATTCTTCCTTTTCTGTTATCGTATTTCTCGCTTTTGTAACTACGTATGGTAAGGTTAAAATGATGTAAAAGAAAAAGTCCATTCTACAACAAAAGTGTCAAGTTTATATTTTTCTTGAGAATAAAGGTGTGATTATTTTTATTTACAAAAGGATATGTGATAGTTAAAGTGTGGCACCTATATGTTACCAGTCACTTACGATGACAGGCATTTTGAGATGTCTTTATCTTATATGTATCTGTATTTTCAAAAACTGGAACCCATTTTTATGACACTCATATACAACCTATTTACGAGTTCATAATGTTTATTGACAGTTGCCTTAAATAATTCTGGAAAAGCAGAATGATGCATTTGCTTAGGTTATTTTATTATTTTACAGTCTCAACTGGAATGTCGCTGCGCAAACGAACTTGTGAACACACTATTTCAGCAGTGCATCAACAAATCGGATACCTTTTGTAGTAGTGGGTGTTATGCTATTTACAAGCAGATAAATGGTATGTAAAACAAAATAGTCACATCCCTCCAATATTTGAGAGTCCAATCAAGTTTAAAGGCTTAAACAGGTTGCTGAAATTGTTATTTTTCTTACACGCATATAACCTGCAGATGTCTAATTCCCATTTTTACACACAGAAACCATCAAACTAAATAGCCGCTACTGGCCGACTGGAGATTGCCTTACATACTTCTATCCAGCTTTCGACTGGCGTCCATGTACAGTTGATTTGCCTATAAAGGTTATGTGCAGCAACCTTTCATATTTAGGTATGTAAACATCATACTCAGAGTCATAAACACATCACAAATAACGGACATTTAATATCTTAAAACAATTATAATATACAAATATATGAAAGGAATTTAATCTCGGACATGTTTTGTATTTAATCAAAAGGCAAAAATATACAAATTTCTTGTAGTTAAGGAAACAAATTCAATAGTTAAATTTCTAAACTCACTTAAACCAAACTTAGTTTAAAATATATGTATAGTTTACCAATTCAAACAATTACTATCCATAAATGATTGTAGCCCTTCTATTATGTATATTTTAATTTTAATGTTTAAAACATACAAACTGAATCAAGATTCAAGTTCGGTAAGTTATTAATAACACATAATCATGTTTTTCTTGAAATGGCAATCGGACATTGGAGTTTCACTATTGCAAATGACGGGTAGCTATTGGATTTGTAACCATGCCTGCTAATCTCAATGCCCGATGAATACCGTTTACAGAAAACGAATGTTTTACAAGATATGTTTGTCAAAAAACGAAGAGCTTTCTGAATGCATGGCCATTCAAATCTTATAGATTGATCAATAGCGCTCCGTCAGAGGACAAAAATCAATAAACGTGCAATTGCTAAAACAAGAATAACTTTATAACTTATTTCATTAATAGCATACAGTAAATTTATATCAATTAACAATGATCAAGTTATGTTTTATTTACTAGATACATCAGCAAAAGCGATCATCAATGAGACTTCAGTAAATTGGGAAACAGGTAATGCACTTTGCTTGAAAAGCAACAAGTATCCAGCATCTGTAGGCAGTATACTTAAGGCAGGATTCGGTGACCAGCAACAACAGCCATATTGGACAGGAGTAATTAGAGCAAGCACCTTAATAAGGAAATCTGAACCACGTAAGAGCAAGCACCTTAATAAGGAAATCTGAACCAGGTATTCAAATGTGTTTAATGTACGAAACACATTTTAGATCATTACAACAACACAACACAAAGCATTGCAACGCTACGCAACACAACAAAGAACAACAAAGCGCAATACAGCGTAATAGATCACACACATCGCATCACATGACATCACATTACTAATGTAGCTGTATGGTATTTTACAGTGTTTCTTTCTGTGTTCTGACAGATATGTTTCCATTTTGGAAGAGCATTTATTCCCTTTACGATTAAATGATTTCTTTTTACATAATTATTTGACCATTTCATAATTTACTATATATTATTAAGTCTATTGCTTAGTTTGTAAAACAGGTGAAGAGAGCGAACACTCACACTATTAAACGTACGTCATGGGCCGTAATTCTTAGCAATTATAAATACAGTCTTTACTTTATCGTAATTAAAGATCAAGAGCAAATAGCAGGGTGCTGCACATAATCATGCAAACACGTATGTTTTGAACTGCATTGCTAGATTTTTTTTATTTTATTAATGACATTAAAACAGTATTAACTGGTCATATGTTTTTTTTTTATATGTAGGCATGTATACAGCGATTGAAGACAATCAATATGTATATGTTGACGGAAAGCATAAAACGCTCCTGCTATCAACCGATGTCTCGAAAAAAGCTCTCTGCGTTACAGGTAATGCGTTCAATATGAAATTGCATGTTAAGTATATAGTACTGTTGTAAAACACATACGTAACCGTACGTGAACTATTTTATTTTACAGTGTGGTACATCGAACTAGTGGTTGTTTTAAACATGGCATTATTATGCTGAAAGATAACCAAACATTTTTATAATTTACTGTTTCAATACACTTATTGTAACCAAATAGTTATTAAGTTTTCAAGTAGCCGTGTAAATGTTTAATGATGGATGTGTTACGTTAGTATATGTTGCTTTGAATGGACAACACTTTTGGCCTCTTCAGTGCAACAATATATTCAACAACCAGATTTATTGAGTAAAATAACGGACTTTGTATTTTCAATATTCGTATAATTCTTAAATACGTAATGGAAAGCTAAGATATTTACGGATATTCAGAATAACTGTTCCATTATACTATTAACTGGTTAAATCGCAAATTTACATCTTTAATGCCATAGGATGTATTTGGGTTCTTCCTTTTAAATATATGTACGAGCACTGGGGTGGCGAATCAAATTGAATTTACAAACAGAAGAAACTACGACATCAACACATACGATTACATAAAATCGTCATACTTCAGACAAAACTACAACAGTTGCTTGGACAACAGAGCCTACACAAGGCAATAACGCAAATCTTTCGGAAGAACAGAGATCCAGCAACATTGATCAGAAAGGTATTGTAGCCGTATCATTGCATAAATAGTGTATATAACAATTACAAGTCATATATTATTGACAGGATAATAAGTCATGCTTTTATTATAAAATTGTCGAGATAATTGGTATTGCGAAGTGCATTATAATTATTCAATATGTGTTGAACCTAGATTTCCCAGCAATAGGAGTTGGCGTCGGTGCGTCAGTTGGGATCCTGTTCACAGTTGGAGGGGCACTGGTTATCATTGTAATCAAAAAAAGGTATGCAATACTTATTAATGTATTGATATATGTATCATTTCGTAAAAGAGATTAAAATGCATTTAGTAACTATACAAACTTGTATATGTTAGACATACATTATTCAGTCATAGGGAGTGCGTGAACGACACAGTAACCCCGTTGAAGCAACCAGACTTTATAGGATAAGGTTACATGTTTTACGCTTTATCAAATAATCCTATTGCATAAATATTCATGACATCTTATAAGGGTGCTTCAACACAGTGTTGTTTAGCATTTGTAGTCGTTACAAATGGAAGAATGCTCCTGGTTAATGTTGTGTTTGCTTTTAATAGCCACCAGCAATGGAAGACACGTTCGCAAAATTTTGGGCAATAATTGTCACGGATGTATTGTTGTAATAATGTCTTTTGAAATCAGTCAACTTATTTTAAATTACATTATTACATACCCCTTTTCAGGGGAAAACTGCATTGTTGGGAGAAAAAGAATAACGACTTAAGTGGTGCATGCAATACGGATGATGGTGAGCCGACTGCTGGCGATATTGTTAACGGTGTAGACAACCATAACTACTTTGTACTGGAAAAATTCTCCAAATCAGACAAAGATAACGTCATGCCAAACAATCCACTGTGTCTTCCAAATGACGATAATTACAACACTATCAATGAAACCGAAGAACCGTATGCACGTGTTGAAGATGACAACTGTGACTATGATTACACAACTAATACCACTGAAGCTGGTTGTAAAATAAGGCATCCTGAGAATGCGTATGATAAACTGAAGAATGACCAACACGTCGACAATGACTATGGGCGTAATAAAGAGCATCGACACTTTCGTAATATGGTTCAAGCTGGCAACGATTATGACGTCACGTCGACTGCACTGGCAACACACGCGAAAAGCACACGAGTTGACGATGGGGACTATAATCACATTACACAGCCTAATGTCGGAACACTTTGAGGACGTAATGATGCAGAAGATGTTAACAAATGTGACTATGATGTCATTAACGGCATTGGGTTTAAGAAAGCTCCAAGTGACCCCACTGAATATGTACATTTGCATAAAGATCAAAAATAAGTGAAAATTGTAAAAGATGAGGATGGCAACTATAATCATCCAACCAAGTGATAAGACACTAACAAGACTTAATGACACTGAGTATTTTTACAAATGTGACTTTGATGTCATTAACACCATTGGTTTAAAGAAAGTTCCAAGTGATACCACTGAATATGCACATTTGCATAAAGGCCACAATTAAGTGAAACTGCACAAGGTGACAATGGTAACTGTAATCATCCAATAAAGTGCTATAACACTAACAGGACTTAATGACGCAGCAGAGGTCAACAGCTGTAGTTGTGATGTCACTAACTTTAAAAACCTCTCCAAATCATACCACTGAATATGCACATTTGCGTAAAGGACACATTTAAGTGAATAGACCACCATATGTGTGAACAGAACAAAAATAATTTGAAAAGGATTAAACTATACGGAACGATCAATAGTTTTATAAGTTGCTTGGTTACCATGTGATACCGTATCATCGTGAAATGCTCTGACGGACGGCATGAAAGCTGTCAGAATAACTGAATCACTTAGGAAATACTTATACTGTTTCACACTATAATAAATCACAATGTTGATATAACTAATACTTCAATACTATTAACACTTAACATAACTGTAGCATTTTCATGTTGATGTAAAATGAATTTACATAATGCACATATTCACAATACAAATGAAATAAGAATAGTTGAGTGCACAGGTACAATCTTAAACCAGGATAAATTGTAAATCGCACTGGTAGCGCACATGCTCAAAAATATTTCAACATTTTGACAGTTAAAGGTAAAGTTTATTTTTTATTTAATTTCAGGTTCCTGCAACTTAGTCAGTGTTCAAAAGTACAATAATATACGTTCACGTAGGATATAGCTTATTGTGTCACAAAAACGGAAGATTCAGAATATAGGAAGGGATGGTCATTTTCAATAACAATACGTAGAACACATTAATTTATGTCAACATGCTTGAACGGTGTATTTATTTACCCACGACTATACATCCTATCCGGATGAAAAGTAAGAAATGACAATTATTATAATAAGCATAGACGTCGTGACAATTTTCAGTAGCGTAGCCTCCTTTAGGCACTATAGTCACGTGCTTATACATTTTTTTCCGAGATTAAAAAACTATAAAAATATACAATAACATGCAATAAAAGCAAGATATGCTGGTGTGAGTGGGAATTTGTGTTTGTCGTATTAAACCATCAAAGCCTTATTATTACATCAATATTAAATAAATTTCAAACTAGAAACACACGCTTACTACTTAAATTAACTTCTATTAAAATCGGAGTTTAGCTTAAATTAGTTGTTCGTTACCATTGTTTTTACCAGTAAATCTTGTGTGCATGTACAGTACATTTTTATACCAAAGCTACGCCCCTGCTTTTTCTAAACGTATCCTTCAGATATATTTTTATATTTGTTTATCACAACGCCAATTTGCTCGTAAATAATGTAAATAATTTTATAATTTTAAGAGGTATTACGCTGTGTTTTTTAGGTTCTTGTAGAGAAAAAAAACAAAACGATTATTCTAAATAGCTTTAAAATCGTTAAACTCAACACATTGATTTAGTTAGTTTAACGTAATAAACCAATTTATTTAATTATACACATATTGCTCTATGGTAATGATATTTATCACATAAAAGTTTATTTACAAAAAGGTGGTGCGTGTTTGATCGTTACAAATGTGTGTACCGAGAAACATATTTAACCTTTGGTATCACCTTCATTATTGATGTACATAATGTATATAACACGTGAGGCCGTCTGTTCTTCCTTGTTTAAACATATCATAAGGTACTGTTTGTTACATTATGTAGTTAGAAATATGCCATCATGGTTATTTAGTATGGAAATTGTTTTATGATCCTGAATTAAATGGTTGCCTCAACATGGACTTACCTAAACCGATTTAGAGTATGTGCACAGAAAACAAAGATAATAGATTACACACATCGCATCACATGACATCACATTACTAATGTAGCTGTATGGTATTTTACAGTGTTTCTTTCTTTGTTCTGACGGATATGTTTCCATTTCGGAAGAGCATTTATTCCCTTTACGATTAAATGATTTCAGAAAACAAAGAAACAAGTGCTATCACTATCAGGTGACATATGCCCACTAAGGCGCTTTCAGTAGGTGCCACATTGACACCAACATAAATCTGTGTAAATAAAAGTGAAGGAAAAAATGTAAACTTTATTACATCAGTGAAAATGGCTGCTCTGGAAAAAAATTACAAAAACCTTTAACCAAAATTTCAAAAGGGGCATAATCTGCCAAAATACAAAACAGAGTTATGGGGGTTGAATTTTCTAGTGGGGACGTTAACAGTAAAAAAGTATTTTAAGTTTCAGGTAAATATCTAATGAAAGTATTCAAGCTATTAGAATTTAACAAAAATTTCTAAGTTAAAACAGGAGCAAAATTCTGTCAAAATACAAAACAGAGTTATGGGGGTTGCTTCCCTGGTGAAGACGTTGAAAGTAAAGATGTATTGAAAGTTTCAAGTAAATACCTTTGATAGTATTTAATCTTTTGGACTTCAAGAAAGACTTTGTCCAAAATTTCTAAATTAAAAAAGGGGCATACATCTGTCCAAATACAAAACAGAGTCATGGGGCTTGCTTTCTATGGTGAAGACGTTGATAGTTAAGATGTATTTTAAGTTTCAAGTAAATACGTTAGCTTGTATTCGAGTTATTGGACATTATGAAAAACTTTAACCAAATTTCTAAGTTAACAAGAACTGTTGCAGGGCAGCGTGCTTGACTATTCAGAGTTATTGGCCTTTATCAATACAAAAAGGGGCAGAATTCTGCTAAAATGCTGGTCACAGTTATGGGTCTTGGCCAGTGACCATATATAATGACCCTGAAAGCATGTTTGAAGTTTCAATTGAATATCTGTGGTAGTTATAGAGATATGGAGTTGTTGGAGCAAACTTTAACCTGATTTTCTAATGCTAATGCTAGGTTCCCACTATCGTGCGATCCATCACAAACGCCACGATTGGCCAATAATATCTGATAGGATTATGCTGATGGACAATTTTTCGTAGTTGATCGTGTTAATCGTAGAGAATTTTTGAACCGTTTAAATTTTTCTTCGATTAACACGATTGCCACGACTGATCTCAAGATCTCATACGATCTGATAGGATCACCACGTGTGGTCCACAATTAAGACCATGATTTCAATCGTGGCGCGAATCGTGATAATGGGAACCTAGCATAAGTTCAAAAAGGAACATAATTCTGCTAAATTGCAGGTCACAGTTAGGTCTTGGCCACTGACCTTATATAATGACCCTGACAGCATATTTGAAGTTTTAATTTAATATCTATAGTAGTTATACAGATATGGACTTGTTGAACGCAAACCCTAACCAGAGCATTACGGCGACTCCGATGCCGACACCGACGCCACGCCTTTCTCCTTTCGCTACTGTAGACTGAGAAAGAGACGCAATTTTGTTCTTTATGTTTCAACAAAACAAACCATTTAAAGGTTATTTTAACAGTTATGCGAATGAATCTCCGTTAAGTGATATTATATTAGTGTATTTCACAAACACACATCCATAGTCTGAGTATCCACAGTCTAACAACAGAAGACTTAGAATCACAATAATAAACAGATAACCTTCAAATGACTTTCCGGATTAACATGCATGTACCACTATCTAGTTTTAAAAAACGTCCACGTCACGTGATGTGGTCTGTCAATACCAGATTGGTTACACAGTTTATTTACACCAGATACTTGAAGTACGAAGTTTAAGATAAATGCCCCGATTTAGTGCTGATTTTCATGTCACAAAACAAAAAATTGTGCGGTTAACATTGTACTTATTGAAGTTTACTTTTGAGTCTACGAATAATCTTGTTAGATATTAATATTTAACTACAAAAAAAAATAACTTCAATATCAAATGTTATAACTGATTTGAATTATGAATATAAATCTAATAGTTAATGAACAATGTGTAGATTTTGGTGGTTATCTGGATCACTATCTGAATCCTGGAATCTTTTGAAGGATCCTTTATTTCTGGGAGGGCAAGGGGAGTAACCTACCCGAAAATAATTATCCTTGTGATTCAGTGGTTGAGTTCAAACCTAATATGGCCCACATGATTTTGCGAGGTAACTTTTTAGATCACTTTGGTAGTTTTTATTTGTACTAGCACTCTGTTGTAAAATGTGACACTCTACATGAAAGCACATGAAAGTACTAATAGTTAGTGCATACAAGGACACATGTTACGTCATATTCAACAAACCTTGGCAGCAGTTTGGCTGCAGGTGGCAGTCATCAAAGCACTTAACACAGGGAGGTCATTCAAAGTTCCAGTCACATTTACAGGTGCCATCTAAGATGTTGCCTTCAACACTCTGCAAAAACGTTAACAGAAACACTGATGACTTCACTTTTAAAATCATGTCAACACAGAAACTTCACAGTTTATTAAACTGCCATAAATGATACCACATAGAAACTCTAGAATTTAATACACACTGATTCCTGTTTATTGGTAGGACAAGTAGAAATGTACTACCGGGGTATGTGGGGATGAATTTTATAATAACCCAGAATAGTTATTTCCCTTGAACAGAAACGTTTTATCACTTGTTGTTTCAGATTGTGTATTTATACATGCTGTTGAAACTATTACTGTCTTAACTTAAGAGTTTATTACCATTTTTCTATTTTTAGTAATGGTGACCTTGACCTAGAACCCATCAGCTTCATATGCAATCCCAAGCGAGGTCTCGTTATACATATATCTATGTATGAAGTTTCATTACAATATCTCCATGCATTTTCAAGTTTCAGATTGTGTATTTATACATGCTGTTGAAACTATTACTGTCTTAACTTAGAGTTTATTACCGTTTTTTTCTATTTTTAGTAATGGTGACCTTGATCTTGATCCCACCTACCCCTTATGCAATCCCAAGCGAGGTCTCGATATAAGGTATCTTTGTATGAAGTTTGGTGATGTGGGTGGATACGGAATGGTCATAAGCAACAACTGTGTAAGTATCCAAGTGTTGTAGTAAGCTGTGTTGGTGCTAGACGAAACGGTAAAATCTACTTAACCCTGTCACGGACGGACGGAAGGACGGACAGGAAAATCACTATATGCCTCCCGCATCATGATGCCGGGGGCATAAAAACAACCCCCACATACCAGTATATGTATTATAAAAATATAAATATATTTATATCAATGCAGTAGAAACTGTAAGACTATAATGTAAATGTCAGTCATCTAAGAACACATTTATTACATTTTATGGTGAATGCTTCCAAGAGGTGGTAACGGTAAAGTGTAAAACCCGTCTAAATATTGTAGCAAAAACACTTTAACCAGACCAGAGTGTCATAGGACAAAAATACTTTCAACACTTATCGTTCGAGTACACACTCTTCAAACTGCCATTGTTTCAGTGTTGTATATGTGCTTTGGACATAATTAAGATTCACTTGAAGATTTCTCACTTTGAATAGAACAGCTTCCTTATTAAATTCTTCCTTATTAAGCCGAACACTCACAGTTCTCAAGTACCGGCTGTAGTGTGCAGGCATTTCTCTGGGCTGAATAACTTGTACGCAATCTACAAAACTTCCTCCTGAAGAGGGCGAAAGTTAAATGTCATGTGAGTATTAAGTGATGGGTGTGTGCCTGGGTTAACTTCATGATTACTTCATTTGTATTTTAAAGGGACTAGTTCACATATTTTTGTATTTTTGAAATATGCTATTAAGCATCTTAACTGGACAAATTAAAGCAACTCAAGAGCCCAAGTATACTGTGAACAGGTCCATTTAAAAACTAGATTTGTAACATGAGTGACCGATATACCCCCACAATATGGCCTTGTCACAGAACTATGGCATCCATTCGAAAGTAATGGACACAACCCCCACAATATGTCCTTTAGGGGTGTCACAATATACCGGTATATTGGTTTATTGCAATATTTGCTTCTGCAATAAAATATTTCAATATGAATATCCATACCCATATATTGCATTAGTTATGTTGTTGTAGCAGGGTGTGATATAAAAACCACTCGTGGGTATAGTTATATACTTTATTATATCGATGATTAATTCGTATGACCCAAATGATGGCCTGAAACAATAACAATTATTATAATACAACATATTACAATGAAAATAATAGTACTTTCAATAATTCATTGTAATACATATTAATTAATTTAGGACAAATATTAAATAAAAATATATCAACAATTCAATTCAATACAATACAATTTATGTAATAAAATAATATATATACACTCACCAGTGACCAACCCCTATAGTTTGAATATAAAATAAGTTACTCTTATTGGCAAATTGTAAATGCCATACAGAGACCTATCTTGAACAAAGTCAAATAGTGAATGCACTAAGGTAGAAAAATCTAGTACACCCATTGATTATAAACCTCTCACTATAAAAGCATGGGACAGACATTAGTAAAAAACAGTTCACCAATCACTCACTCACACTGACACTTCTCACTCTCTAACTGGATTAGTGGTCAGTAAAATATCAATAGGATTAGTAGTGAATACCCTGTGACATTGTCATTACAGTTTTGTGTTTTCCTTGTTATTATTACCTTGATTACAATACTTTTGACTGAATTAAAACATGCTTACTGTCAGTTATACACAATTGAAAGCCAGCATCATTTTGTAAAGTTGTTAGTTTTGTAGGGGTGAAGGTCAAAATGCAGACCGTTATAGACTGTACTGGCGACCAAGAATATACCATTGATGTTTGGTATACATGTTTCTCTTAAAATATTTATGCTTAATAATACATTAAAACCTGATACATTGTTTCCAATTAAAATAAAGAGTGGAATACATACATAGCTTATGCACAACACAAATTCACATCATGAATAGAGTACCTTTACATGTAAAGAATCACTCTGTATGTAATATAACAAATACAATGAACAGCCATGACAGGCGGTTTGATAGTGTTTCTCATAATTGTTTTGTGCATATATTGCTATTGTTTCGCCTGTCATCAACATCGGTGAAAATAAAAAGTTTTTTTTGTAATCCTATAAAATAATGCACTGTTCAGAGCGATGTTATCAGTTTTAAGTTTATTAAATAGATGCATACAAAGGTCGCAATATATTGCAATAAATATTGTGATAAATTTAGATCGCAATATGGATTTCTAATATTGCGACACCCCTAATGGCCTTGTCACAAAACTATGGCATCCATTCGAAAGAAATTAACTCAAAAAGAATTCTTTAATATGTGATTGTTTAACAGTGTATTTGGAATAATTTAATTACAATAGGAGGCCATTAACTCTGTAAACATTTAGTGGTATGTAACCACGTGTGTACCAAAAGTTATTTTAATATTTCAAGCCTTTCTTGAGTTATCATCCAGAAACCAGAAAACAACAGACTGACAAGCTCACTCCTATAGACCCCCCTAAACTTTGTTTGTGGGGGTACAATTACATTTAATTTCATTGGAGTTGTGAAAGCTGTAAAATGTATACCCTAAATTATGGGTGTGGAAATATCATAATTATTCACTTGTCCCATGACAAGTTCATTGCAAAAATCTACTTGTCTGCAAGAAAGTCACTTGCCCAAACATTTGTTTCAGGTGTTCTTATCGTAATGAGTTTATTTTATTTAAATATAAAATTATTTAACAATAATGGTATAATAATGTTATCATTAACCCCCAACTTCACATAGTTTTCACACACCAAAAATGTACCGCATACAATCTGACAGTTAATGCAAAAGACCATAAATATGTTAATAAAATAAAACATTGCAGCAATCGTTTCTAATGAACATCTTACCAATCAAAATACAAAAAAAACGCATTGAAATCGGTAAAAATAATAACGTTTTGGTAACATTTTTATTGTATAGTTTCTGTATGCGATAGCTGGTGATGCCTGTGGAGTAAATCAGCATGTACATTAGTGTAAATTCTGTTCGTACTAAGTGTCTTTGAACATAGAAATTATAAAATGCATTTCTTCAATAACGAACATGTTTTGGGCGAATAAACATAATAAACGTTCATAAGAACTAATGCCAATTTAAGATGCATGGAATCCTATTCTATGGACTGCGGCTTTAAAGTTTCCTTGTGCAACACTTCAATTACATGTCAGACAAGTTGGGCATAGGATGTCTACACTCCTGTTTACAGTGACTGGAAAAACATAGTTTTGTTATATTATTGTGTCGCATCAGTGTATAGATATTACTGCATACAAAGATTATGGTAAAAAACACTAGGCAAACAAATAGAAAGCATTAAAATATTATGTAGTAACACACTATTATGTGAGATTGGAATAAGACGTCAAACATAGAATAAACTGTTTTATTATAGCAATGTTTTTATATGCAGTTTACCATTTGTAATTTCCGAATTTTGCAGAATAATTTAGTGCAGTAGACACCTGCATATATAACAGAATCAGTAAAATTGATTTTGCCACAAAACTGTATACGTGTTTTGCATTCACAAAATTTTCACACAAAAATTGAACTGTGTCCATGCATGCATGAACACAATTTATAAATACAGTAAAAATTATCAAAGGCACAATCAGTTTGAATGAAAAGGTCACGTAAAAAATGCTTATTATACCAAAACTATTGACAGAATATAACAAACGTACATAAACAACATGAAATGCTCAGTTTTATGTGGAAAAATAACAAAATCATGTCCAGTCTATTTCTCATGTCGTAATCTATCTTCACATAATACAGTGTTTAGTCCATTTGTATTCGACTGTATCAAGGTTGAATACCATATGTCATGGACACCCCAGTACTGAATACTAGTTTCAGCTGTATCAAGGTTGAATACCATATGTCATGGACACCCTAGTACTGAATACTAGTTTCAGCTGTATCAAGGTTGAATACCATATGTCATGGACACCCCAGTACTGAATACTAGTTTCAGCTGTATCAAGGTTGAATACCATATGTCATGGACACCCCAGTACTGAATACTAGTTTCAGCTGTATCAAGGTTGAATACCATATGTCATGGGACACCCCAGTACTGAATACTAGTTTCAGCTGTATCAAGGTGAATACCATATGTCATGGACACCCCAGTACTGAATACTAGTTTCAGCTGTATCAAGGTTGAATACCATATGTCATGGACACCCCAGTACTGAATACTAGTTTCAGCTGTATCAAGTTGAATACCATATGTCATGGACACCCCAGTACTGAATACTAGTTTCAGCTGTATCAAGGTTGAATACCATATATCATGGATACCCCAGTACTGAATACTAGTTTCAGCTGTATCAAGGTTGAATACCATATGTCATGGATACCCCAGTACTGAATACTAGTTTCAGCTGTATCAAGGTTGAATCCATATGTCATGGACACCCCAGTACTGAATACTAGTTTCAGCTGTATCAAGGTTGAATACCATATGTCATGGATACCCCAGTACTGAATACTAGTTTCAGCTGTATCAAGGTTGAATACCATATGTCATGGACACCCCAGTACTGAATACTAGTTTCAGCTGTATCAAGGTTGAATACCATATGTCATGGACACCCCAGTACTGAATACTAGTTTCAGCTGTATCAAGGTTGAATACCATATGTCATGGACACCCCAGTACTGAATACTAGTTTCAGCTGTATCAAGGTTGAATACCATATATCATGGACACCCCAGTACTGAATACTAGTTTCAGCTGTATCAAGGTTGAATACCATATGTCATGGACACCCCAGTACTGAATACTAGTTTCAGCTGTATCATGGTTGAATACCATATGTCATGGATACCCCAGTACTGAATACTAGTTTCAGCTGTATCAAGGTTGAATACCATATGTCATGGACACCCCAGTACTGAATACTAGTTTCAGCTGTATCAAGGTTTGAATACCATATATCATGGATACCCCAGTACTGAATACTAGTTTCAGCTGTATCAAGGTTGAATACCATATGTCATGGATACCCCAGTACTGAATACTAGTTTCAGCTGTATCAAGGTTGAATACCATATGTCATGGACACCCCAGTACTGAATACTAGTTTCAGCTGTATCAAGGTTGAATACATATGTCATGGATACCCCAGTACTGAATACTAGTTTCAGCTGTATCATGGTTGAATACCATATGTCATGGACACCCCAGTACTGAATACTAGTTTCAGCTGTATCAAGGTTGAATACCATATGTCATGGACACCCCAGTACTGAATACTAGTTTCAACTGTATCAAGTTGAATAACATATGTCATGGACACCCCAGTACTGAATACTAGTTTCAGCTGTATCAAGGTTGAATACCATATGTCATGGACACCCCAGAACTGAATACTAGTTTCAGCTGTATCAAGGTTGAATACCATATGTCATGGATACCCCAGTACTGAATACTAGTTTCAGCTGTATCAGGGTTGAATACCATATGTCATGGACACCCCAGTACTGAATACTAGTTTCAGCTGTATCAAGGTTGAATACCATATGTCATGGACACCCCAGTACTGAATACTAGTTTCAGCTGTATCAAGGTTGAATACCATATATCATGGATACCCCAGTACTGAATACTAGTTTCAGCTGTATCAAGGTTGAATACCATATGTCATGGACACCCCAGTACTGAATACTAGTTTCAGCTGTATCAAGGTTGAATACCATATGTCATGGACACCCCAGTACTGAATACTAGTTTCAGCTGTATCAAGGTTGAATACCATATATCATGGATACCCCAGTACTGAATACTAGTTTCAGCTGTATCAAGGTTGAATACCATATGTCATGGATACCCCAGTACTGAATACTAGTTTCAGCTGTATCAAGGTTGAATACCATATGTCATGGACACCCCAGTACTAAATACTAGTTTCAGCTGTATCAAGGTTGAATACCATATATCATGGATACCCCAGTACTGAATACTAGTTTCAGCTGTATCAAGGTCGAATACCATATGTCATGGATACCCCAGTACTGAATACTAGTTTCAGCTGTATCAAGGTCGAATACCATATGTCATGGACACCCCAGTACTGAATACTAGTTTCAGCTGTATCAAGGTCGAATACCATAATATCATGGATACCCCAGTACTGAATACTAGTTTCAGCTGTATCAAGGTTGAATACCATATGTCATGGATACCCCAGTACTGAATACTAGTTTCAGCTGTATCAAGGTTGAATACCATATATCATGGACACCCCAGTACTGAATACTAGTTTCAGCTGTATCAAGGTTGAATACAATATGTCATGGATACCCCAGTACTGAATACTAGTTTCAGCTGTATCAAGGTTGAATACCATATGTCATGGATACCCCAGTACTGAATACTAGTTTCAGCTGTATCAAGGTTGAATACCATATATCATGGACACCCCAGTACTGAATACTAGTTTCAGCTGTATCAAGGTTGAATACCATATATCATGGACACCCCAGTACTGAATACTAGTTTCAGCTGTATCAAGTTGAATACCATATGTCATGGACACCCCAGTACTGAATACTAGTTTCAGCTGTATCAAGGTTGAATACCATATGTCATGGACACCCCAGTACTGAATACTAGTTTCAGCTGTATCAAGGTTGAATACCATATGTCATGGACACCCCAGTACTGAATACTAGTTTCAGCTGTATCAAGGTTGAATACCATATGTCATGGACACCCCAGTACTGAATACTAGTTTCAGCTGTATCAAGGTTGAATACCATATGTCATGGATACCCCAGTACTGAATACTAGTTTCAGCTGTATCAAGGTTGAATGCCATATGTCATGGACACCCCAGTACTGAATACTAGTTTCAGCTGTATCAAGGTTGAATACCATATATCATGGATACCCCAGTACTGAATACTAGTTTCAGCTGTATCAAGGTTGAATACCATATGTCATGGATACCCCAGTACTGAATACTAGTTTCAGCTGTATCAAGGTTGAATACCATATATCATGGACACCCCAGTACTGAATACTAGTTTCAGCTGTATCAAGGTTGAATACCATATGTCATGGATACCCCAGTACTGAATACTAGTTTCAGCTGTATCAAGGTTGAATACCATATGTCATGGATACCCAGTACTGAATACTAGTTTCAGCTGTATCAAGGTTGAATACCATATATCATGGACACCCCCCAGTACTGAATACTAGTTTCAGCTGTATCATGGTTGAATACCATATATCATGGACACCCCAGTACTGAATACTAGTTTCAGCTGTATCAAGGTTGAATACCATATGTCATGGACACCCCAGTACTGAATACTAGTTTCAGCTGTATCAAGGTTGAATACCATATGTCATGGACACCCCAGTACTGAATACTAGTTTCAGCTGTATCAAGGTTGAATACCATATGTCATGGACACCCCAGTACTGAATACTAGTTTCAGCTGTATCAAGGTTGAATACCATATGTCATGGACACCCCCAGTACTGAATACTAGTTTCAGCTGTATCAAGGTTGAATACCATATGTCATGGACACCCAGTACTGAATACTAGTTTCAGCTGTATCAAGGTTGAATACCATATGTCATGGACACCCCAGTACTGAATACTAGTTTCAGCTGTATCAAGGTTGAATACCATATGTCATGGACACCCCCAGTACTGAATACTAGTTTCAGCTGTATCAAGGTTGAATACCATATGTCATGGACACCCCAGTACTGAATACTAGTTTCAGACTGTATCAAGGTTGAATACCATATGTCATGGACACCCCAGTACTGAATACTAGTTTCAGCTGTATCAAGGGTTGAATAGCATATGTCATGGACGCCCCAGTACTGAATACTAGTTTCGACTGTATCAAGGTTGAATACCATATGTCATGGACACCCCAGTACTGAATACTAGTTTCGACTGTATCAAGGTTGAATACCATATGTCATGGACACCCCAGTACTGAATACTAGTTTCAGCTGTATCAAGGTTGAATACCATATGTCATGGACACCCCAGTACTGAATACTAGTTTCAGCTGTATCAAGGTTGAATACCATATATCATGGATACCCCAGTACTGAATACTAGTTTCAGCTGTATCAAGGTTGAATACCATATGTCATGGATACCCCAGTACTGAATACTAGTTTCAGCTGTATCAAGGTTGAATACCATATGTCATGGACACCCCAGTACTGAATACTAGTTTCAGCTGTATCAAGGTTGAATACCATATGTCATGGATACCCAGTACTGAATACTAGTTTCAGCTGTATCATAGTTGAATACCATATGTCATGGACACCCCAGTACTGAATACTAGTTTCAGCTGTATCAAGGTTGAATACCATATGTCATGGACACCCCAGTACTGAATACTAGTTTCAACTGTATCAAGGTTGAATAACATATGTCATGGATACCCCAGTACTGAATACTAGTTTCAGCTGTATCAAGGTTGAATACCATATGTCATGGACACCCCAGTACTGAATACTAGTTTCAGCTGTATCAAGGTTGAATACCATATGTCATGGATACCCCAGTACTGAACTACTAGTTTCAGCTGTATCAGGGTTGAATACCATATGTCATGGACACCCCAGTACTGAATACTAGTTTCAGCTGTATCAAGGTTGAATACCATATGTCATGGACACCCCAGTACTGAATACTAGTTTCAGCTGTATCAAGGTTGAATACCATATATCATGGATACCCCAGTACTGAATACTAGTTTCAGCTGTATCAAGGTTGAATACCATATGTCATGGGACACCCCAGTACTGAATACTAGTTTCAGCTGTATCAAGGTTGAATACCATTATGTCATGGATACCCCAGTACTGAATACTAGTTTCAGCTGTATCAAGGTCGAATACCATATGTCATGGATACCCCAGTACTGAATACTAGTTTCAGCTGTATCAAGGTCGAATACCATATGTCATGGACACCCCAGTACTGAATACTAGTTTCAGCTGTATCAAGGTCGAATACCATATATCATGGATACCCCAGTACTGAATACTAGTTTCAGCTGTATCAAGGTTGAATACCATATGTCATGGATACCCCAGTACTGAATACTAGTTTCAGCTGTATCAAGGTTGAATACCATATATCATGGACACCCCAGTACTGAATACTAGTTAGCTTATCAAGTTGAATACCATAGTCATTTCAGTCACTG
>JAPFQT010000538.1:22500-79657 GCA_027627225.1 Congeria kusceri | reverse complement strand
CCATATATACTTGACACGAAATCCTATATCGACATTTGAATACCGATGTACTAAGGCCATATATACTTGACACGGAGTCCTATATCGCCATTTGGATAGACGAGTACTAAGGCCATATATACTTGACACGGAGTCCTATATCGCCATTTGAATACCCAAGTACTAAGGCCATATATACTTGCCACGGAGTCCTATATCGCCATTTGAATAACCAAGTTCTAAGGCCATATATACTTAACACGGAGTCCTATATTGCCATTTGAATACCCAAGTACTAAGGCCATATATACTTGACACGGGGTCCTATATTGCATTTTTTGAATACCCTCGTATAAAGTCCTTTATATAACAAGACACAGAGTCCTATATCGCGATTTGAAAACCCACGTATGAAGGCCATATATTACAAAACACGGAGTCCTATATCGCCAATGGAATACCCAAGTACTAAGGCCATATATACCTGACACGGCGTCCTATATTGCCATTTGAATACCCAAGTACTAAGGCCATATATACTTGACACGCAGTCCTATATTGCCATTTGAATACCCAAGAACTAAGCCCATATATATTTGACACGGAGTCCTATATCGCCATTAGAATACCCAAGTATTAAGTCCATATATTACAAGAAACGGCGTCCTATATCGCCCTTTGAATATCCAAGTACTAAGGCCATATATGCTTGACACTGAGTCCTATATCGCCATTTGAATACCCAAGTACTAAGGCCATTTATTACAAGAAACGGAGTCCTATATCGCCATTTGAATACCCAAGTATTAAGGCCATATATTAAAAAACACGGAGTCCTATATAGCCATTTGAATACCCAAGTGCTAAGGCCATATATAATTGACACGTCGCCCTATTTCGCCATTTGAATACCCAAGTACTAAGGCCATATATTACAAGACACGGAGTCCTATATCGCCATTTGAATACCCAAGTATTAAGGCCATATATACTTGACACGGAGTCCTATATTGCCATTTGAATACCCTAGTACTAAGGCCATATATACTTGACACGGAGTCCTCTATGGCCATTTGAATACCCAAGTACTAAGGCTATTTATACTTGACACGGAGTCCTATATCGCCATTTGAATACCCAAGTACTAAGGCCATATATACTTGACACGGAGTCCTATATCGCCATTTGAATACCCAAGTACTAAGGCCATATATACATGACACGGTGTCCTATATCGCCATTTGAATACCCAAGTACTAACACCATGTATACTTGACACGGAGTCCTATATCGCCATTTGAATACCCAATTACTAAGGCCATATATACTTGACATGGAGTCCTATATCGCCATTTTAATACCCAAGTACTAAGGCCATATATACTTGACACGGTGTCCTATATCGCCATTTGAATACCCAAGTACTAAGGCCATATATACTAGACACGGAATCTTGTATTGCCAATTAAATACCCAACTACTAGGAATACCCAAGCACTAAGGCCATAGATGACTAGAGACGGAGTCCTATTTTGCCATTTGAATAGCCAAGTATTGTGACCATAGATTACTCGACAAGGATCCTATATTGCAATTTGAATAACCAAGTGTTGTGTCCATAGGTCACTGGATATGCATATATTCTCATTGAATCACCATTTATTTTGACCGAGGGTCACTGGATGCACTTATAATCGTTTTTAAATCGCCCTGTACTGTGCTAAAGTGTCACTGGTTATGCAGATAGTCACATTGAATTCGCCATTTTGCTCGGGCCATATGTTACTTTGATGCACATATATTCCCATTTAAATCGCACTGTATTGTTCCATGGGTGACTGTATATGTATTAATTTGTATTCCCATTTAAAGGGACTTGTTCACAGAGTTTTGTATTTTTGAAATATGCCATCAAAAAACGTCTTAACTTATCAAATTAAAGCATCTTAAATAAAAAGCTTAAGAACTTAAACAAAAACGAAAAAAAAAGAAAGACAAAAGTTACTCTCGCCGGGAGTCGAATCTCAAACCACCGAATTAAAACTCAAACTCGTAACCTCGCGGCAATTCCGTCTTACATATTTAAGGGTGTAGTGTTACTTTATGTAAGGGATTCACGCATGTTTAACAATTTCAACGAAAACAACATAAACAGTCCAAATTTTTCCATCGTTTAGCGTTACAAACGCTTTTTAATAATTCAAACTTATGGTTACCCATTAAAGAAACGGTATTTATAGTATATTTTAGGTCAGTGGTGTTATTTCTCTGCTTTATATACACAGATTTTGTATTTTTCGTATCTGTGACAAAAATTCGTCAATCTGTGAACAGATCCCATTCAATCACCATGTACGTGGCCATAGGACACTGTATATGCATTATATGCACATTGAAATCGATATTTGCTCCGACCATAGGTCACTTGATCCAATTGTTTCTATTTTTCGCAATTTGCTAGGCCTTAGAATGTTCATATATTCACATTCAAATCGCCATGTACTGTGGCTATATGTCACTGGATATGCATATATTCCCTTTTAAATCGCCCTGGACGATGGTCATATGTTACTTTATCTGCAAATATTCTCATTAAAGTCGCAATGAACTGTTGTTATGAGGCTGGTAAATAAATATACTTAATTTGGTATTAAATCCACATTTGAACAATTGCTGTTGTTGTTTATTTCAAATAAATAATGTTAATGCGTAAACTGTTGTTAATATAATGTAATTAATTCTTACACTTATTAAATATAAGTTATTATCCTTATTCCATATCAAGCAAAGTCATTGTACAAGTTAGTGGTGTAAGACCTAAGTTGTGAACTGTGGCCACAGTAATCGGCTTGCCTAGGGAAACGTGTTGTTCCCTAAAACCGCAGTAAACGTTTGTGGTTTGTTATACTGTGGAATCACTTGAATTCGCGGGGTACACATTTCGTGCACTTGCGATCGCGGACATATTCGCGCTGTCTTAAATTCGCGTTACTACGATTATGAAAAATAAAAACAAAATAAAAAACGAAACTAGTTTTTTTACACAAAATATGTTTCAATTATGCAATAAAACGACCAACCAGACAGAACGGCAATGATGGGTCCTGTTGTGGCAGCTTGTTTGTTGCAATAAACATGTATATTAGTACCGGATTGGGCTCTTAATCGACAACAGTGGTCGCAGATTTAGGCGAGACAATAGATACAATATATCACGTTTTGTCAAACGGATATCTTGTTGTTAAGTAAGTGCCGATTGAAATACCTTTTTCGGCTGCACATCGCGGGTACTAATTCTTTACTCAAAAGATCCACTGTAACATCGTCATGTTCCTTTTGCTCATTGTCTTACGAGTATACAAAATCAAGCCTTTGCGTAACTGTGTTATAGAAGTGTTTTTATGACAATCAATGTACCCACGCTTTCCATGCGGATGACGTGACGTTGTACATGTCGGCATTATTTTCGCGCTTTTTTTAGTAGAACTAAGGATTAACATGAAATATACGTGCAGTTTAATTGTAAAATATAATTCGTTTATACATTACGTGAACAGTAATATTCAGAAAGGCGTTTCGGATTTCGAATTGATTATACGCGATTTGAAATTAATTACTAGGACTAATATTAGATCTCTATATTTTTATATACAAATTGAATATTTAACATATGGATATAACGCATTAAGGATGTAAACAACAATGAAAAAGGCAAGTTAATAACGTTTATGTTCTGAGGTCACGAAATGGACTATGGTGTAGAAAGGTATATTTATATATGTGGACCCCGCGAATCGCCAATCTGCAGTGTAAGACCGCATTTAAATGTACGGAAACGCCCACAATTTAATTTAAAAGAAAACAGTGAATTCATTAATCAGAATAAGAGCGATGAAGAAAACGTCCAAAAACGTTCATTAACAACTTTCGTATTGTAACATATAGGCCTATCTGCGTATATTTACGAACGATTACCGAGGTACATTTGAACGAACATGTAAGCTTCCACGGTGTTGCTACTCTATGAAATGGGTAAATGTTCGCGGTTTTCATAAATTCGCGCAATGGCGGGAGCGCGAAATGCGCGAAAATTAGACCACAGCGAAAATTAGTGATTCCACAGTAAGTTGAAAATCGCTGAAGAAATGCTGGGTGCCACTAGGAAGAAACTTTAATCGGAGTTAAGAAAATCAATTGAATTTATGTGACTTATTTTTTTAATACAAGTATATACCAATCTAGATATCTAAATATACACGCACACTATTGAAGTTGTAAATGTGCATTCCGAACATTGCCAATTTCGACCGCGTGCTCGCTTTGAAACAAAACGTAGTCCCGCTACAAGCATAATACGGAAAAAAGAAAACGCTAATAGCGAATACGCTTACCCGTATTGAGATTTTGAATATGTGTATACATTGATGGCAGAAAAACGATATGTATATAGGAAATCAGAATATAACACGAAGAACATATGTTTACATTGATATTAACACTTGTTACAAATGTTATCCTGTACCATACAGATTATGTTAAGGGTCGTGTATTGATCATACAAATGCATGTACAATGTACCTCAATCTTAAATATAGATACACACATATGTAAAGCAGAAACGAAAATAAAAGTTAGTAAGGGCACTCATATTTATAATTAAATGACCTCACTTTTCAGACACATTGCCTGTACAGGACAGCTTAAAACACGAAAAAAAAACACACACACACGAAACAGACATAATGAACGGGTATCCGCACTGAAATGATCAATGCAATATGTTGTAGTTTACATCGGGTCAAAGGCAATGCGGTATTGAACACGCATTCCTACAACTTACCTTGACACCTGTACACTGGGTGGGTCGGAGTGCCAACAGACATCCAGAGTCTATCCTGGGGACATGTACAGTTCCAGGATCCAACACCGTTTACGCATGCTATACCGTGTACGCATCGTTCGTTCTCTGTTTGATTTTGTACGAATTCATGGCATTCATCTATATCTAAAATGAGAAATGGCATTCCGTTGTCGTATATACTTGTTAAGCGTCATTTAACAAAGTCACGGGGTGGCTCGGGCCTTCCTAATGAAACGATACTACAAAAATGCCAAATTTGTTAATATAAAAATAATATTGAACTGAGAAAAAAAAATTAATTATTTTACAACTATATTTAACGTCTGCAGTTTAACAAGTACTTTTCAGCACCAGTTCAGCTTTGCATCACAAGAAAATATTAACAAGTTTATACCATCACAATAAGGTTGCCGCTTTTTGCCAGAAATGGGATTTTTGTAGCCGACATTGCATTCACAGTCATAGTAGTCCTCGGTGATTTCTTTGTTGACACAGTGTGTACTCTGCTCAAGACACTCCGTGAGTTTAGGACAACGTCGCAGATTCCTCCCTCGCTCGCTGTAACACATTAAAGTTTTGATTAAACATGTGACAGTGATTAGAATGCATCATGTCGTACTTTACACAATCAATGTAATATCACTTACTCTGTCCTCCCAAATACTTACTTTGTTCTACAAATAACATTAAACACAATATCAACAAAGAGTATAGTATATAAGGTACACATTTCTCTGCTCTTATTTCTAGTGTCATTTGCCATTATACTCAATTTTATTCAAATTCACAAGAATCGTTTCATGTCGTCTTCCGCAAGCAACGGACGGCCATATGGACGATGGGATAGCGCTTAGCTCCAAGCTTATTGCGAGATAAAACATAGCAGGTAATTACTTTAAACGTTAATATTTTAATCAGGATCAGTCTTCGTTTAAAGACCTCCACTAACGCCAGTCTAAAGACATGCGTTGACGAGTAATCGGACTAAAATATTAATGATACAGTTCTTATCGGATGCATTAGTCAAACTGCATAAAGAGTACATTTAACGAGATTTGTCACAGACGCGGATCACCACAAACAATGTTTTGACACAGACAAAGGGTGTGTCGCCGACAATAAATTTTGCCTCCAAAAATTATTTTTCTATATATTCTATAATGGAAAAAAAATAACAGTTGGCCATAATTTGGCTAAAATTGGTCGCAGACAAAATTCCTTTCTTAACGATCATCTACAAGTTAAGGTTCTTTACTTGTGAACGTTCGAGCTAAACCCAACAGGGACATAAAGAGAAGTTGAGTGCACACAATTTCGGGAAGTATATATTCTTAGGTGGATAAAACGGCCATAATTTTGTCAAAACTGGTCTCAAGGTTTTTACTTTTAATATCACCTACAATTTAAGGTTCTTCAGCTGCGAAAGTCTGAGCCAAATCCACCCAGCTGTCAAAGAGGAATTGAGTCCTCGAAATTTCGGGACGTAAGTACTTACGGGCGCACAAACGGACGGACATGTGCAGTGCTTTATGATTTCCACTGTTTAAGAGGAGCATAAAAATTAGAAGTTACTTGTTGCCCTGAGATGCTGAATACCTCAATAGTTTTGTTTTTTAAACTAAATTTACGTATTACATGTATTTACAAAGTAAAAGCAATAATGATAAAGACACTTACGTGGCTGTATACGAACGGCTGTTGGAGAACTAAGATTTAAATTCAATGATGACAACGATATGACAATGCGTAAAGGAGGTGCCATATCTGTCATTATCTCATTGCGTTCTCGGTCATTATTCATGTGAATAACGAAGTCTAAATGAATTCGTATACCCCTAAAGAAACGAAAAATAAAAAAATAAATAATGTGTTTGATTCAGAACGAAAGAAAAGATGTTCAAACTAGTAAAAATAAATGAAATAACAGTTTTGAATCATATGATATGTACACGTATAAATATTTCTGATTGCAATTTCAGCTGTAGAAAAAAATGAGACACTAAATGCGTTATATCGTGTTGAGTATGTTAAACTTACGCCACGTGTACGCTCTTGTAGATCTTGTAGATTTCAATTGATGTGAAGTTGTTAACACCTTTCAAGGCAGTAGTAAACTGAAAGAATGCAAACGGAATTTTCCCAGTGGTATACACATGTAACAGAACAACATTGGCTGTAAAAAGGAATTGAATTTGAAGTACCCGTTGTCCGTCGTTAGGAGTAACAATCGAATAAAAAATAAGCATATGTGTGTTTAATGTATACATACAGTAAATGCTTTAACATAGTTCTCAGGCCAATGCTTAAGCATATCTGGTATCTAACAGACGGAATGTCTTCAGGCGACGTAGTTTATATCACACAAACTCGTACACAGTGACAATGTCAATGGACCTACGACATACATTTTTTTGTAAAAGGTTAGCCATAGCTGTTTTTATTTTATACGGTATATTACAACATAATACACAGAATAAATACATGCATAACATATTTTGTGTCCTTCCTGATAGTATTTGTCCAATGTTAGGCATTCATTTGATTTATAACATTATATAAATTTATCGAGTGGCATTTATCGTCTTTGAACATAAAGTGTTACAATTGTATAGTCGCCGTTTGTCATTCCGGCGTTCCATCATTCCATAAATCCATCACGCTTGTCGACGTAAAAACTTGGCCATGGAGGAATATTAAAATTTCACACATGTTTGCCTAAATGTGACTGCATGTCGCGCGCATGAACCTGACAGCAGGTTAAAGGTCATTGTCACACTAAGAGGTCAAATGTCAAAACGACACTTTACATGTCCGGACCCTAATTTTCTCATGGATGGAGTTGTTTTTAATAAATTAACATATGAATCAGGTCTGTAGTTAAACGATCGAATTCAATTTTTGAGGTAAAAAGTTAAAAACAAAAAGGCATTATAACAAGGTAATGGGTTTTTTTAATCAATGGGCATCGAATTTTTTATTGAGATTTTGTGTCACGCGCATGAAGTCCGTACCTCCAATTTCAAGGTCACTCTTTGAAATCAAAGATCAAAATTGCCACTTTGCTTTTCATCGCTAAAACTTGGCCAAAGATAAAGCATTTCCAAATTACTTGGCAGCAATGTCTGACTATTGTGACAACGCGTCGCACGCATGAATCCGTTCCCTAGTTCAAAGGTTAATGAAGGGATCTTTTAATGCTCTGGCTCAAAAGTCTGCTTCAATAAGATGGTGTGTCGTTTTTGATTGACGTCAAGTTTACGTGGTAACAAGAGAAGCATCTAGTGGTTTTACCGATATGCTTTTGTTTTTTCCCTATTTAGTCAAGCGAATTATACTATGCACTTTCCATTCAACTATTGTTAATATCATTTGCCATGTATGCGCATGTACAATAAGTTTTTAAACAAACACTAAAATAAACTTGCGAATTATACTAATTCTCTGTTTTACATGGTGTTATCGTTTTCCATGTAAGGGTATAACTATTTACTTTAAAAATTGTATGCTAGGCTTAATTTACAGTTGTGAAGAATTGCACATTACACATTAACGTTTGTAATAATCAAACTTACCACGGCTGATGCAGACGTTATTGAACTCTGAAGAGTGTCGTTGTTTTGTTTTATATCCATTGAATTAATAATGTACTCCAAATATCCGAAGTACAGTTTACCCTCTGAAAAACACGTAACTATGTGGTAGGTTTGTGCTATTTTAAATATCAGGCTGTATCAAATATAGTGGTATAATTACTTCATTGCAAAGGAAATAGTGGAGCAAACAGGGCTTGAATGATGCTTATTTCATTGAGTAAGTGGGGCAAAATTAAAATTAACCACAGTGAAATTATTTTACTTAAATGTTCCTAAGAGTCTCTAGTTTTCAGAAACAACTGTTGCGGTTGCCGCATCCATGTCATAACACGGCAATCCAAGATGGCCGCCAAGATGGCCGCCGTTTCAAAGGGTTTACATACGTTTTACATATTGGTGAGATACACTTATTTTGTATGCTTATCCATTTGATGAAATTATATTAAAACATGAAATGCCTTCACTACAAAAAAAAAGTTTGACCTGAACTAAGGTCATTTATAGGTCAAGGTCAAGGTCAATTACGCAAAATGACAGAAAAAAAACAATTTTGACTCCAACAATGTGTTTCTTTTCAAACAGAGAACACTGCGAGCAACATTTTTTGCTCTTTTAAACATTATTTTGTCCCTGGTGAATCATTGTGACAATCATTGTTGAGCAACTTCTTATACATTTACCTTGAATGTGTAATATTAGTGGGTGGTGTAAGTTTACCCCAAAATCACATTTTGCAGTCTAAGTTGTATTCTATAAAATAACCTATGTTTTATTACTTATATATTTCACTGCATACTTTTCAAACATAAAGAATTAGATAGCGAGGTCAGAAATTGTTCAATATCGCTTAAAAGTTTAAGGTGATGATGCAAACAATGTTTGGAATATATATAAGTATGTAACATGTTTATTTCCAGATCGCGAGTAATGGAATAGAATTTTACTGTGAAACCATTAAAATCATTGCTCGTTTATTTAAAACAGAACTTTAAAACGTTATAATTTTGTATAATATTCTGAATTAAAGGGAGACAATTTTATTGACTTTTTGTTCACCTGGCACGTTATGCAAGACAAACTATTAGGATCACTGGAGACTTTCCGGCGTCCGTCCGGCGTCGGTCAGCCGTCGTTGTTTCGTCCACATTTTACACTCTACAGATCACATTTATCATTAGATCACCATGACACTTGGCCAAAATATTGTCTTTGGTTAATGCACGGTGATTTCTGAAATTAGGACATGTTGGGTCAAAATCTAGGTCACCAGGTCAAATTATAAATATAAACTTTTTCACACACTAGTACCTACATTTATCGCCAGATCAGGATTAAATCTTGCCAGAATGTTGTACTTTATAAACTTTAAGCTCTGGTAAAATATGAGTCACCAGCGGTCAGAAACTAGGTCACTTTTTTTATCAATTGTCATAACTGCATATTTTTCGACGTTTGATAATGTCGTTCACGAACTAGCAGCTTCATTTTGTTCTCAGAGTTAGTTGCAATTTTGTCAGAAATAATAACCTCGATGAAATCTGGACACAGAATTTGGGTCAGGTCTGTTGAAAAAAATGTGATCACTAGGTCAAATAAACGAAAAACACTATTTACCAACCTAGAGCCCACATTTATCCTCAGATCATATTTAAACTTGGCCAGAATGTTGTCTTCTATGAATTCTAGAGTGTATAGTTTTTATGTGATGCTATTGAATGGTAAACAAAAGATACATACAGTTGTTATGTTCAATATATTTAATTTGATAACTGTTGGCTTAATTGCCTTTGTTACAATCCTTTTGTGCTACTCAGTTTATCTTGAAAATTCGAAACATGCTAGCCCTTTTATACGTATCTGTAATGTACCATTTATTATCAAACAATTTTGCCACAATATTCAAAACATGATAGAGATGAGATTTAATTGTCTACAGAGAAAGATAAAGAGCTTTATTATATGCCATGACATTAAACTTAAACAGTAAGATTGCAATCCTAATTTGATTAAACCAGATGGCACAGATGTCGCTATATTGTTCCTCTGGCTCGATGTGATGAGACATGATGCAGGATAGTAAAATCAACATAAAAATTATCGTGATTAATAGTCTGACAAAGATTCAACCCAAAAAGAAAAAAAAATGAAGCGACTAGATCGTAAATATAGTGATTGTTTTGTCCGGCCGTTATTCCGTGATTCCATCCGCGATTCAGTCCGAGGTCAACTAGATTTTACTGTTTGGTCTAGCACCAACAACGCTTACTTCAACCTTTGGATACATACAAAGTTGTTGTTGATGACAATCCCCAATCCACCCATATCACGCAACCTCACTTTGTCCTATACCTTTACCTAATTTGGACTGAAAATAATTTAAATGGGCTATTTCTTTGTTATATAGATTTTACCGTTTTGTCTACATTGCTAGAATAACGCTTGGATACTTACAAAGTAGCTGCTTAAAACCATTCCTTTAGCCACCCATATCACACCCAAAAAAAATTGGACTTACAATAATTCAAATAGGCTGTCTAGCATCAACCAAAGTAATGTGTTTTTATCAAACACAGCATCGTGTTTGACCTAGTGGCCTAGTTTTTCAACAGACCTGACCCATATTTGAAATATTTTATCGAGGTGAACTTCCTGACAAACTTTTAATTTAATTTGCGAGAAAATGAAGCTGCTAATCGTAAACTTTACATAAATAGTCGAAAAACATGCAATTATGACAATTAACCTAGTTACTTAGTTTTTGACCGCAGGTGACTCATATTTTGCCAGAGTTTATTGAGGACAACATATTGAACAAGTCTAAACTTTATCTAATGATTAATGTGGGTCCTAAGGAATAAACTTGTTTCTAAATTTAATTTGATGTGGTAACATAGTTTTTATCCAACATGCCCTAATTTGAGAAATCACTAGACATTAATTAAGGACAACATTCTGACCAAGATTCGTGATAATCTGATGAAATATGTGACCTGTAGAGAAAAGTGTGAACGACGGACGACGGCTGACAGACGCCGGAGAGTATCCAGTAATCCTAAGTGTTCATATTACACTACTAAATGCCAGGTGAACTAAAAAGTAAATATAATTGGCTCACTTCAATTTAGAATATTAAACAAAATTATTATGCTTTAAATTTCAACCAAAAAAGTTAAAACAAATACTTAATTACAGGTCGACCAGTGTTACAATCTTAATGCCTGTGTGAGATGTATGTTTTCAATGCCATTGTATTTGGTAATCTTGTAATAAATATGATCTTTGTTATCATAACCATTATTGTTTATTTGCATCAATGCCACCCTTTGTTGCTTTATTTTCATATTACTATTACTATTTATTCAATTGTATATAAATTATACTCTTAAGATACTATTATAAGGAAATGTGCAATAATTGTTGATGGTGTCATTACATTACTTGATTTCTGAAAATAAACATGTTATATAATTATATATATTTCAAACATACCTTATAAGCGCTACTGATCACTTTTAGACCTTGCTATCTTATGCTGCATGTTTGAAAAATATGCAGTGAAACATATTAGTAATAAAACTTAGGTTATTTTATAGCATACAACTTACGCAGCTAAATGTGATTTTGGGGATAAACTTACCCCACCCACTAATATTACATGTTCAAGGTACATGCATAAGGAGTTGTTCAACAATGTTTGTCACAATGATTCAACAGGGAAACAAAAATGTGTAAAAGGGCAAAAAATGTTGCTGGCAGTGTTCTTTGCTTGAAAAGAAAAACACTGTTTGAGTCAAAATTGTATTGTTTCTGTCATTATGCACAACTGACATTGACCTTGACCAATAAACGACCTTAGTTCAGGTCAAACTTTACTTTGGATTGAAGGCATTTCATGTGTTCATTAAATTTCATCAAATGAATAAGCATACAAAAAAGATGTATCTCACAAATATGGAAAACGTATGAAAGGTGTCAACCCTTTGAAATGGCGGCCATCTTTGCGGCCATCTTGGATTGCCGTGTTTTAACATGAATGCGGCAAAGGCAACAGTTGTTTCCAAAAACTAGAGACTCGAAGGAACATTTTGGTATCATAATCTTACTGTGGTTACTTTTGCCCAACTTGCTTGTCAGACTGATGGTTGAGTTTGCTCTACTATAATGGTCGTGGTCAGCAAACGAGCACTTGTTTTTGTTCTCTTTGATTGATTAATTAATGTTACAGCAAAGAAACTTAAACATGTTAATGATTGAGGTATAATAATATTGTAGATGCAATTTGAACCAAGTCAATACCAAAATGATAATTGAGAGAGAGTTATATTGACGAAAACACTAAGCATTAAGTAAATCTCATGAAACACTCAGCCTCAACCATTCGAGTGTAAGGGTTTATTTATCACATTCCACTCCGCGTATGTGTGTAATTACGCATATCAAAGATTCTAAGCAACGGCGAGTTAAATATGTTTTCACTTGATAAGTTTGTAACAAATGAGATGTATACAGTTATAAGCAAAATAATCATAAGCATAGTGATAAATACAATATAGATCTACACGTATATCCGAATTTATCATAATAACATGTTTCAATTAACAATATATCTCAGCATCGAAAAATGTGTTGACTGTCAGCAATTGTCACTTGAGAAAACTTTGTAGATGGGTTAACAAAAAAGCAGTACACACATACGTATATGGAGTGTCGAATATAATTTAAAGATATATAATACAAATGGACGTTTATTGTTTCGTATAATGAACGATAACGTATAGTTCTACAATAAGGGTTATACGTTAATATTGACACATATATAAGCTCGTTAAAAAGTATTAGTAAAAGGAAATGAAGCAATTCTTGTACGTCGATATTTGTTTTTGCAGGCCAATCAATAACCAGAGATGCGTAAGTTTTTACCTCAGAAAACGATAAAAGAAACCATGATTAATCAAGAATTAAATTCATTGACCACTGTATAGAATACAAATAAATCTGCATATTGTATTGCTTATTGCCGAATATATTCAGAAGGATTTGGGCAGCGCAGATCTCCGTCAAGTTAGCACATCCCGAATTGCAGCTCATGAGTTATACAGCATAATGCGGAATTTGCAAAATAGTTATACAGCATAATATGGAAGTTGCAAAATAGTTATACAGCATGAAGGAGAATTTGCAAATTCGTTAAAAAAATATTTTTAATTCACAAGATCCATGAGATGTTCATAAGTCATTTTCCTACATTTCCTGAACATTTTTTGGCAATTCCTTTCATAACTGTTTGCGTTAAGTTGGTTACCATCAAACTACCCAACGCAGCCCAAAACTTCGTTTTGGCGAAAGTAAGTATGTTTTCAAACACAATATTGATTGGGCTGGCGTATAATGGGACAATGCAAAATAACCGGACTAATTTTCAGATGAAAAACACCGTAAGGAAAGTTACCTCTGGATAGAGATTGTTTGCAAACATCGAACAATACGATACCTTCTAACTGCTCTGGGTTAGTTAAACATATATAGGTGAAGTTATCTAAACATCCTACAAGGACTGATAAAGATATTCAGAAATGTTTGAATCCATATAATTCCGCAGGTAATTAAGTATATGTATATACAAAGAATACCAGTTTACTGCCTGGTTTTGTGTAATATACCAGGTGAGGTTTAGAGTAATATAAAGGCGAGACGTGCCGAGCCGTTATTTAATTCGTGCCACACTTGAAAATATTACACAGAAACCATCGTCGAAGCCTACGGTATATATTCCGTTACCAAAACATTATATACCGTGGGAGAATTGGCTGTCAAAAGTTCGTTTTAAAGAATATTGATGAGCTACCTGCTGACCAATGAAATTACAATTAATATTTTTCATACTTCTCAAATGAAGTCTGTAAAACAATTATCAGTCGACCGGTTACTAAGTACTTGAGTACACATCTCTCAAAAACCGACCACTTGCAGGATAACGGTAATATGATAAAAGCTAACCCCGCCTACATGCGACTGTTTTAATACCGCGTCGTTTCGATTGGTTGAGTTTTCCGAGCCGACTTGGACACGGAAACAAAGAGATGTGTCATTAATTATTCACAAAGTTTTGCTAGCCTAATCGCCCACGGTCGATCAAGTAGCACAGCATATTTGATCGAACGTGAGTTCCGACGATGCAGTAAGTAACCCAATTTCTATTTATCATACCACGGTTTTCTACAAATTACATTTAACAAGGTTATTTTTTATATTCAAAAACTAAGAGCAGCGCTGATCTTGCTGAGTCGGTTTTTACACGTTCAGGTATGTAGTTAAGGATTTTTATAATTTAACTGGATAATACCTAATTGTTAACATTTCGTAAGGATAAATGAGCTGTTTTCACTACGAATACATAGATTACAAACTCATCCATTCATATACTATTGAAAACGCATACTGAAATGGATTGCAAAGACCAATGCTATCGAAAAACACACGTCACCGTTTGAGACGCCATTTTGTGTTGTGTATTGAAATTAACATTTTCAAGATCATGTCAATATTTACTATAGTGTGTTCAAGTTTTAGTAAACATGATTATGACTCATCATTAACTAATCCTGTGTAGTGAATTTAAGTACATTTAGTTGGAATTTATTGAAATACTTGTGCATGGATGATTTATTGTTCCATTGATGACGTCATAACACTACCAAAGTGCGGGTTTATGTTATTATTAAAAAAAAACTGTTTGTGATTTATGACATATAAAAATAATAAACAATATAAGTTTTTAGTATCAAATTGTTTTATTTGTTGAATATGATTCATTTTCACTGAAAATGTTGACTTTACAGTTGATTCAGAGTAATATAACGTATCTCCAAACATTGACTGATATAATCGCTAGTGAACTGATAAAAGAATATAGGCACATTTTGTACCGATTTCAGCTTAGTAGTATGATGAATAATGTTCAATTGCGCGACCTGATAAAGGAAACTTTTAACTTTACTGATATCAAATTAATGCATTTCAAAATAAAATAAACGTTTTATTGGAATATGGAAAATTTGAATATTTGAAATTGGAATATCGAAAGTTAATTCGAAACACACGAATGAAACTTAATATCAAAAATTAAATACATACAGCAGCGTTGGACATAAAGTGCTTAAAATACCGGTTCTGACCCCGTAAACAAACTCCATTTCGTGTATATTTCTGTGAATAATATCACAACGGTACTTAAAGGTCCTTCATGTAAAGACAATTGACTGTCGTTTTTTTATTCCGTAAAACAATTCAAATGTGCATATTCAATTGTCTTAAACACTCAACATCCGTAAGTTTGAAGACAAATATCTTCTTTAAATATAATTGCACATTATACAAAAAAATAACAAGACTAATATATCCATACCAATTGCTGTGCATTTTGTATTTGCATTTTGGTCTGCCTTGCTGTATCCAGGTTCACATACGCAGGTCCAGTTCCCAGGGAGATTCATGCACGTCTCGTGAGGTTCTTTGCACGAATAATTTCCTTGCAAACACTCGTCGATGTCTTACAAGAAAATCGTAATTTGTGTTAGATGCAAATTTGCATTTTATTGATCAATATAAAATAATACGCGTGTTAATGTATACCCGGCATGTACACGATATAAAAAACCAAGCGGTAACCACTCGGTTAATATATCCAAAAGGTACCACTCTCCGTAACGGTAAATGTCTCTATTGGTTAGAAATTATCCCGAAAACTGCATGCAGGTCACTTTCACATGGATATACAATTGTTACCCCTCCCCACCCCATGTTTTGAGGTATTTTGGTTCCAAGGATTTCACACTATGGAACGATCAAATTCCGTATAAATAAGAAAGGCACGTGTAACCTCTACGTACAGGTAACTGTGTGATACTCACTTTCGTATCTTAAATACCATATTTAACTATTTTGTGACATTTACTTTAAGTGTGTATGTACGGTCTTACAGCAGATAGAGAGGCATACATACAAAATAAAGTTAATTAACATAAATTCTATCTGAAATAAAATAAAAATTAAGAACAAACATTGCTTATAAACGCACAATAAGCCAGTTTTAATCACCAAGTAATTTTCGTCTTTACAAGCGGGAGCTCACATACATGTATAAACGTTGACTTGACAGTTGGTTTAGGTTACACAACACTAATAAACGATGAAAAAGTCGACACTGGTACTTGTTGATTTATTTCATACTGAAGAGTTTTCTTCATCATGTTTATGTTTTTATGTTTCTCACTTTTATCTGCTTATTTTGAAAAGAATTGATATGAAAGACCGTGCATACACACATTAAAAAAATATGAACCGCCACTTCACCCAACAGAATACGGTAAACACATTGACATTGACTTCGGATGCAACATAATTATGTTTATAAAATAAACATATTCCCTACATATCTGATTTATTTTCAATGACACTGCACATTGCTAGTTCCAGGACATAATATTACAAGAGATCTAATTTCCAACATATTTCAAGAAAAATAAAACGCAATGGCAATAATCTACGCATTATTTACCGTCCCTCTTTTGTTTGTTTTTAGACTGTCTGAACTGGTTTTCTCACCGAGTGTGTGCGTTTGCAAACAAGACCAACCACGCCGTTGCATAGCTGAAAAATGCTAATGTTTCGTGTATCATATATATTCAAGCAGCGTGTCTCCTAATTGCCGCATTGGTCTGAGTGTACCCGCGTTCACACAAGTTTGATTTCAGGAATGTTGTACGTGAATGTTGGATATTTATAGGGAGAGGTTACCGCTTCGTTTTAATACGGTGATATAGGATTTTACCTTATTGAAATGATTGTAATCTTAAATTGTCCATGCCACAAGCACTCTCTATTAAAACCCCGTCACTAACGCAATCATTAACAGGCGAAAACGACTATTAGCTGTATTGCTAGCTTATTTTAAATCTTTGAACATTCTGAATCTGTTCGTTTTGAACATATTTTGTTTTATGAAACAGTCAAGCATATATTTTCAAACATAATTCCGCTCAATACACTTCTGTAACTAATAGTAATACATGTACATTACAATAATATACATAATCTTCTTTATAAAATTGATATTCGGATTACCCTTTACGCCTTCAGCCAACACAATTAGATTTGAATCACTGCATAAGTTGAATTAATTTTACGAATACAGCACAGAGTGAAAAAACTACATGTTCATATGTTCGTTTTTTAGCCGCGGTTCATACCTGCACAGTTTTTTTTGTTTGCTTCTAACGTAAAGCCGGCATTACAGGTGCACTTGTAGGATCCCTGAGTGTTATTGCACATGTGTTGGCATCCATGTTCGCCTTTGCATTCATCTCGATCTAAAATTATGTATGAGATTAGTTACACACAACCTAATGTTAGAAAACACAGAGGTCTATACTATCTAACAACTTGAAAAAAAACAACAACAAACGAAACGCTAGAATGGAAAAAAAAATTCTCAGTAATTATCACGGTATCTGGCGTTTATGTAAAATTCTTGTAAACTTGACACGCGCAGAGTTTCTATAGACCAAGAACAAAACTCACCGATATTCAATTACCAATAAACAATAATTTATACGCATCAGAACTCCAAATATATGATTATTAGCCGATAAACAACAATCAATCGAAAATTATTATTAATTTAATCTTGTAATGCACAAATCTGGTTCGATAGGGTTTGTCTCATTAAATAATAAAAATACATACGTACACTCTTTACGTGAGATTGTGGTATTAAATACATGTATTTGTCGTTTTTTTTTAAACCTTTTTATTTTCTTATAATTTTCAAATAGACAAGTAAAAACGTATACAAATAGTTACTGCCGACACTAAACAGGAATTGTAGTACGAGTGACTGTATAAAGGTTTATTGCTTCACCTAAGTATTTAAGTTTTTATTTGGTTGGTTAAATCAATGGCAAAAGTATACCTTTGATTGATAATAAGGTATCGGTATTTTATTACATTAATATTTTACTGACGGAAGGTATGCATAGATTATTCATCGGAATCCGGTTGACTACTCGCGTTTTAATTTGTAATGTGCAAAACTGTACGATTCTGCAAATATTAAAATAACTTTTGTATATGGTCGTTTTATAAGACTTTACGTGCACTTTGATCATGTGGATACCAAACCAACAAACCAACAAACCGATACTTTGATGGTAATAATAATATTATTATTAGCATCATCGAAGTGGACTATTATCAACGAGAACGAACGAAATATGAACGATTTGATAAAGACACGTTTTACAATGTTTATGATTTTTAACATGTAACATATTTTGTACATTGAAGGTACATTAATTAACAGTGTGTTAACATGAAAATTCACATTCGACATCTCAAAAACATAAGTCGAACACAAATTTATGCATTCTACACTTTATGAAAATTATATATAAGGACACTGCCAACGCACCTATACATTGTTGTTTCTTCTGGACATTTTCGTCATAATATCCATCTGGACACGGCGCACATGCACTGCCATTACCAGAATAGGTATGATTACATAGACTTTGATTTACACATGTGTATCCTTTACATGGATCCTGTTTGATTTCACAAAAGTCTCCAGTGACATAGCGATTCGGGCAAGTACATTCCGCAATAGCTGAAATAAGTGATAACATAACTTTTAATTATGATGATACTAATTGTAAATACATCTTGTGAAATATTTACGGTACTTAAAATGTAGCAGTAAATAAATTACTACTATTTCAAGAAAATTAACAACAATGAGAGTAGAATCGTAAAAACGGTATGCCCCCTCTGGATTAAATGCAGTCTTTAAACTATCAAGTTTGGTGAAGATCGGATGCAAACTGTGCCACATAGAGAACAAAAACTTCTAGAAAGGTCAATTTTTAGATGAATCAAAAGCCATGGCTCTACAGTTCCTAGGGCGATTCGGTTGATTATCAAACCTAACCGAGATAGTATGCCAAACTCTGAAGTTTGGTGAAGATCGGATACAAAACTGTTGGACTAAAAGGCCAAAAAGGCCTATTAGACAATTCAAGGGCCATAACTCCACAATACCTGGGGCGTGTTAGTTGATTATCAACTTATCAAACCGACATATTATGCTCAGTAACATTTTATGAAGTTTGGTGAAGATCGGAAACTGCGACCGACCGACTGGCCGTCCGGCCTTAACAAACAAATACACCCCACCAACTTCGATGTGGGCATAACAGGTCTGAAAAACGCTGTCAAAAATCGATGATGATAATCCTGAAACAAACCACTAACAACACGTTTGCAGTTACATATTGATCAAAATAGATTTGGAATCCATATCAATAATATCAATATCATTGTTCGCACAAAATCAGCCAAACAAAAAACTAGTTATAATTATGTATTTTGTAGTGCACGCGGTAGCAAACCTTTTAAAATCGCATGCGAACAGCGACGTAGATCTAAGTAAATGTGTCGATACATGTATTACACAAGTGCTTTGTAATCTGGACAAGATATGTTTAGTTTTTATCGGACGGATAAATATAGTGCAAATATGTTTATATTAACATATGTTACAATATACATTTTCAGCTGATAATAAAAAATAAATGTATAAACAAGTGCAACTACGTCAATATGAATACAAAGGTTCGCGAAATACTTAAATAGTGTTGCAGCTATATAACATATGGATAGTCTATATACATATTTATACAGAAGAATTTTGCATTAGCATGTGCTTACATATTATTCTTATTTTTTTACATGCATTCTAACAAATAAACGCTTTTTTGTTTCCCTATCAATATATCATTAAAAATTACAAACAAAATAAAACTTTAACAAGTAATAGCCAAATATAATACATACACAATATTAATTTAATATTTATTTATAAGGACTAAACATGTGTCAATTATGTGCGCGTGTGCCAATTATGTACGCCCTGCCTAGTTCAATTCACTAAATAGCACAGTTCGTCACATTATCATTATCGTGATAAAATAAAGTACATTATGAACATCACTTAATTTTATAATAAACCATAAACTTGTCATCTAGCTTACATTTGATGTCAAAATTGTTTTCTGTATAACATATAAATACATACATATACACGTAAATGTATATCTACAACAAAAGCATGGTCTTCCTCCGGTGAGAAATTATGTGGATAAATCATTTTTGTTAAATTTTAAATGGTACTGAAATCAACAATTCAGAACATTTCCATCGTATGATAGTTTATGTAAGTTTTTAAAGAATTCGCACATGAAATATGTATAGTCAGTTAAACTGCAAATATAAAACCTTTGAAAATACCAAAGTAAATCATGAAAACGTAGAAAATAAACAATCTAAACGAACTTGATGGATTAAAGAAAAATACCAATCAGCTTTATGAATTGAAGACAAGTTCTTCAATAAACTGTCCCTGCCTTTACTTATGACATCAACCAATCAGATGTGTGCATTTGCATAGGATGTTTACTGTTCGTTAATATTGTCCATTGTATGAATACTTACGTTCTGCGTCATCTGCAATTGTATGGCAATATTGCAATGAGGCAATAAGTCATACATGCACACAACATCTACTTGCGTTTATTATTCCTGATTAAGTTGCATAATCGTGTCTGTCTAGAATATAACTAAATATAACACTTGCTAGTCAATATTAATGCATAAGTACATGTGTATATATTTAGCAAATTACTCCTTTTCTGTTTTCTTCTCGGTCAAAAGCAATTTTCAACCGTTTTACCTCGTCTCCTAATATGCCGATGCCACACAGACGTTCAAAAGCGGGGATACCAGTTTAAACTTTGTATGCACTCGCAGCGTTTTGTTTGCGGGGCATACGGGTTCTGCAACAGCTAGCATATTTATTTGAAAACACACGCTTGAAGTCGTTAAAATGTAAAAAACGCAGCTATAAAAACGACACACATTATTCGCATGAAAAAAAAATGCAATATCAGTTATCCACATGACTTCAATAAGAAATGTTCTTCAATACAGCAAGTTCATAGATGAGGTAGAAAAATCTGAAACGAGTCATACCGTCCCTGCCTACAACATAGACATATGCACCACTACTTCAACAATAACATCATCAGCAACTACAACTTCTACAACTCTACTACTACTATTACTACTTCTACTACTACTACTACTACTACTACTACTATTACTACTACTACTACTACTTCTTCTACTACTACTACCACTACTACAACTACTACAACAACAACTACTACTACCACTGCAACTGCTACACATAATACTACTACTACTTCTACTAGTACTACTACTACTACTGCTACATCTACTACTGCTGCTGCTGCTACTACTACTACTACTACTACTACTACTACTACTACTACTACTACTACTACTACTACTACTACTACTACTACTACTACTACTACTACTACTACTACTACCACCACTACTTCTACTACTACTACAACTACAACTACAACAACAACAACAACAACTACAACAACAACAACAACTACTACTACTACTACTACTACTACTTCCACCTACGACTACTTCTACCACTATTACTATTACTACTGCTGCTACTATTATTACTGCTGCTGTTATTTCTGATAATGCAACCTATGCCTCTTCAACTACAATTACTACTAGTAACTACTGCTACAACTATAGACATATAACTCACCATCATCGTCACTCTGGAATTTACATTCGTTTGGGTCTTCGCACCCACAGTACCGTATATCGACGCTGTGGTCATCTGTGTTGTTGTATTGGTCATAAACAATGAAGCGTATTGTTCTCTCACTACCATTGCTTCGTAATGCTGTTCCAACTGTCCAGTTAAACATGCCACCATCTGTAAGCAAAAACAATGTATAGACGTAAGCAATATATCACCAGTCACTGGATGTTGTACACTATATTTTAGTACTAATGGTAATATAATAAATACTAATAATTATAAATGGCTTAGATGGTGATAGTATGTTAATTTTATTTTCGCATGACCTACATCTAAATCCGACAAGCTAAAATTCGTTTGAAATAAGAATGTTATATATATAATCAACTCATGCTATTTTTTATTAATGACACATGATTTCGACGGTGACAGTATATCAAATACATATTATCACCATCTCAGCAATTTTTCATTATTATAATATATTAAAATACACATCTATGTTTATATATAATCCGATAGACAATTTGATATAATTATATGTATTAATCTATGGTCATATTTCAATACATTCAACGACATCATTGTTTTTCAGAACTGCTGTTTTATAACTTAGAAAGAGTAAAAGCCGATAATTAAAATTATAACTTATTGTTTATAGACACCATACTAACAGTGGTTTAATAAATAGCATGAGTAGTTTGTATTTATTATTAAAACATTATTCCATTGAATTTTTATTATTATTTTGGTCAGTCTGTCAGCGTAAATGGCCCTATTAGTATTGAGAAACATGGCATACATGATTCGGTATATAATATTTGAATTTTCACTACCTATTTTCATTTCATCCAAGTTTGGTTCCACTTCAAATCGTAAACCTGTCATATTCTCATCATTAACTCGATCTAATAAATTCAAAGTCCACGAGCTGTTGCCCTTATAAATCAGCGTTGTTTCATTAGGCATTGTTGTCAGGAACAATGGTGGTTTATTTGCTACAAAGGAATATCGTATAGTCAAAAGCTACTTGTAAAACACACCATACAGAGAGAGAATGTAGTTCCACTGTAAATATGTTTAGTTACCTAGTGTGTCCTTTATTACAAATAAATGTAGAAGGTACACCTTATATATAACACGGACTTGATATGAAAATACATTACAAATATGTTTCTTTTTCTACCAACACAATTTAGTTTGTGTTGTCACTCTCAAGTGAATAAAGTAAAGTGAATAATTAAAATAGTCCATATAACTCACACATTCCCGTTACTTCGGTAAACACCATATATTTTATATTAGAAATATAATCAATTGTTGCGCGATACACACAACAGTACAGTATTAGTAATAAATAATATAAACTGCCGTACTATTTTTCAAGAAGTCGTTTCGTTGTCTCACAACTTCGTCATGTGTGGCTTTTCCCAGTGATATATCGCATGTCCTTGCAATGGTGAGCATGCATTCCTTGTTGGTTTGATTATCCCACGAATTGCGACACGTCTCCTCAAAAGCAATAATATTTGATCCAGGACAGTTCCCAAATAAAGTGGTTGTATTGCCAAGAAGTTCTTCAAGGAATCGAGGTCTCGAAAATGTGTTGTAATAGCTGAAGTTTCCTCCATTTCCACCAGTCAAATTATAGATGAAATTGGACTGTGATATATTGTTCCTAATGGACCCTGCAAGGCAAAATCGTGTGCTTGTCACAGTTAACTAATTAGATAATAATAATAATCTCCAAAATCATTACTTCTGCCAGAATTATTATTATCATCACCATAGTCGTAATGATCAACAGCAGCAAAAGCATCAGTATCAAACACTTTGTCATCGTTTGATCCTTATCAATCTATTTTACATTCAAATTTTCCATTTCTTAAAAGGTTATGATTAAACTTTCACATTGTGTTTATGATTCTTTTAATATTTAGTACTTTGTGACATTGTTTTAAATTGTGATAGATTACGGATCTAGTAGGTATGCTATGTACGCAGATAACAAAAAGCAGCTATTATTTTTTTTAAATCAATAATGTTATTGCGGCGTGCTGAGAACATGCACACTATGCAGTGAACAGCATCATTTGTTTTCCGCAATATAACTATCAAGCATGTGCTCTTAAACGAACAATGTCGATAATATTTTGAATACTTACAGGACTCTCCAAAGTCAAACATGTCATTCTCACTGGCATTTACAGAGTACCCCGTGCCGTTTCGTGATGTATAATTTCCATCCTGAACATTTCCCGCTAGGCCCATCATGTTTGTAAGTGCTGGTTTAGATGTAACCTTGATATTCATAGAGTTGCCATCCGTTAAAATATCCTGTGAAAGTGTAATCAACATTAGACGACCGGTTGCTTCAAATAAGTTCTGTGTAGAACAGCATATTTATAAATCGTTAGCTGAGATATATTGTTAGCCGAACTATTATCATAAGTTATATTAAAGTGTGTATGCTTAATCTTTTACATTAATTATTTTCATAATGAGCAGATAAAAGTGACAAAATAAATTAAAAACAAGCAGAAAAAACATAAAAATAACGAATACATTACTACAATATTGAATAAATCAACACATAAGAGTGTAGACTTATGCATTGTTTAATAGTGTTCTGTTACCTAAACCAACTATCGAATCAACGTATATACATGTGTTAGAGTTTTCGGCTGTACAGCGGAAAACTAAATTGTGATTAAAAACTAGCTAATTATTCATTTAAAAGCAGGGAATTTTTTTTTCTTTTATTTGGTTTTGAATAGAAATACATTTAAATGAACTTTATTTGGCTATGTGTTCTATATCACTATGTCTGTTGTAAGATCGTATATACGCAATTAAAAATTCGATCAAATAATCGTTGAAAGTAACTTTCAAAGCACACATATATTTTATCTTATGTAAAACAGCTATAATGTTTCAAATGTTTGTACGTACTGCGGCGATGTTGTCCAACGCTAGTTGGGGTGCTATATGAAATCCTTTTGAAGGTGGCCGCAAACATATCACCACGAATCGAGCATTCCGTATTATTGGAATTCCAAGTGTACAGGTGTCTGATGTTTCGCAGAGGGTTCCATTGTGAAAGAATAGAGAAAGGCTTGTATTGGATCTGTTAAACTCGATCTGGATGGAATCGTTTTCTTTATTATCCTGTAAAATATAATACATATGACGTGCTTAGACAGAGGTACAACAGTATCATATTGCATCGATTGATTAGTAAATACTAGTTCCTTAAAGGTTTGTGGTTACAAATGTAACGCTGCTCACATAAAATATCATTTATCTGGTTATATTTATAAAACGACTTTCGTTAAATGACAGTAGGAATGCCATTTCGCATAGCATTATTAATTTGCAACGCACCGTAAACACAAAGGCCGTGAAGATGGTGGAATCATTGTTCCCTGGAATTAAGTAATCCAGTCGCACTTGGATTTCTAATCTGAAAATAAATCAGCACTTGCTAGTAATGTAAGTACATCAGTCATTTATTACTTTTGCGGTTCCCTTCCGCACTAAAGCTATGTCAGTCCTATTTGATTGACTCTGATTTCACTGTTGAGTCTCACCTCATATATGTAGTTAAAATTACAAAAGTTTCAGTAGTTAAAATTGTTATGCGTTTCTGTTAAAACTGACATATTTCAAATGCAAAGGTGTATATAGAATCTCATTATTACCGCAATGTTTGACGAATTTACTAAACGGGTGGTGTAAAAAACCTTTTACGCACTAGTTTCTTTATCAGGCGTTTGCCTCTTACAATTATAGAAATTTATATAACATTCTTGTCGATGTTATTCATATTTTTATTTTTGGTTAAATACTGAGGTACACATAATATAAATAAACAAATGTTCACGTCATTGTTTTTTTCTTGGCATGTCCTACAATACACGATTTCAAACTAGCCATGTGTATCCACCTGTTGTACCGAATTCAGATAGGACACTGAAAATGGATTTTCCGTGACCATATTTAAATAAAGTATATTCATCGGGGGTTAATTTCTTTAATGATCAGATAAATAAAACATAGTTAACATAGATTAATTTTCCGTCCTCAGATTTACTTGTTCAGCCTGTAACTAATTATAAAGAAGGGTACCCTTTTTCTGATTTCAGGAACACGTATTCACCATGACCGTTGAAGGGGTAGTAGAAGGACGGACTGCCCACAGTTACTATCACTGGATCGCCCCAAGACAGGGCTGAAAGAAAGAAAACGTATCGTTATTTTGTTTACACTATTGAGAATATTGTTTGGTAATTTATTAAGTGTTTAATCCAAGCATTCCTGTCGGATATCCATGAAAACTGTTAACCTAGTTCAAACAAAAGAGCACGTGGAACAGCTTGTGAAGCAACAGCAAAAGCAATTATGATGATTAAAGGAAATGAAACCTTTAATAAAGTTGGGGAGGAGTTTAAATATTAGCGACACAATAGTTATGGACTGTACCTCGAAAGTATGACCATGATCATATACGTTAACCAACATAAAACGTACGACAATTGGCATATTTTTTTCTTACATATCACATGAAGATTATTGGCGATATTAAAAAAGAATGCATACATGGGATAAAAAAGAAATCCCAGGTTTAACTTCAAACTGATTCGAAAGGAGTATATACCATTTGTAACACTTTCGAAATTCTACTATACATGTGGTTACACGGTTATTGGTTTAGATATTGTTCTAAATAGGTACCGGCGAGTAGGAAAATTGTCATATATCTTTCTGAAAATTATTATAGTCTTACAACACTACCGATCGGTTTTCCTTATTTATTTTAAATGATATGATGATAACGAGCAGACCCATATTTCTGAATCCAAACACGATGATATGCATCTTTTCCTTGTTCAGTGTGTTTTTTCCCCCTAATATGCTTTAGAGGCCCTTTGCTATTATGCCAATGAGCATGCATGTTTCTTAATCCAACCATTATTATAAGTGTTTTTTCTCTTAAGCTCTGAGTCATCGCTGTTATGAGGCTAAAGGACATAACCATGTTTCTGAATCTAACACAAGATAGCAGTCATGATAAAATAATGTTAAATAAAGATAACTTATGACGTTGTATTTTACGCCAAATAGTTCTGCAGGATATTTCTACCTAGGTAACTTAAACACTAAGTATTACGTGAAAACGGTTAATCAGTCAGACATCATTGTTGTTTAAACAACCCGCCCAAGTGTTCACATTAATAATTTGTTTCAATATCAGTTTTACAACACTGTGGTATTTCGGATAGGTTGAGCAGAGTCATGGATAATTACAAAATGGCAATACATGTTTTTATAAGTAAAATTAATAACATTGCGATGAACGACCTTTTATTCACAATGTATTTATTATTATTATTATGATTTGTTATCAAATACTGGTAAAATACAGTGTACGTTATAGAATATAAATATTTGAACGTTTGCAAAGATATGTTCAATTTCTTGGATTGCAAATTAATCGGATTAAGCAAAATAACAACAATAAAAACAACAACGAATATTTGTTGTCGAAACAAACAACTCGTAAACGCTGCATGCAGTTACAATGACATTTATGTCTTGTATCAACATGTATACAATCACTTAGAATACACTTTTATCTTTAAAAAGTTTAAAAAATAAAATGTTTTACTGTAATACGAAAATGTTGACACTGTGTGTCCGTGACTTTAATATAAATTTACGTATTCAATTTTATTGTATAAAATGACCATAAAGCTATGTGCAACAATAATAAATATTCTGGCCGATTATGGGGGTATTTACTTGTTATACTGTACTAATGTTTCCTTAGTGTATAACACTGTTTGTAGTTTTATGACTTTTCAACGAAAAGAATATACCAATAATAAATCATGTTTAACCAATGTTATTTTATATTCCTGACAGATTACAGTCCACAACAGCTGTTTGTTTGATGACTATTATTAAGGAACATGTGTTTTCAAATTCACGTGTGACTTTGAATGTGGACATCATATGCCTTTAACCTTGAAAGATGAACACATGTTATGGTTACCGTAGTAAGAGGTCGCGGTGTTCAAACTAGCGATCCATTTCCAAAATGATTTTACCTAGAACACTCACATAGATGAGTTGTGTTGAACGTATGGTTATGGATGTAGAAATTCAGACATAACATACACGCATAAATACTTACTCTGTCTATGGTGGATTTACTTAATACGTTTAACCCAATCGAAATTTCTGTACCTAATGTACATGTTTGAATGTGTTACACTAAAAGTAACACTCTGGATGTGTACATATTACAAAGGGCGTTTTTCAGTTATAATGTCTTTTCTAACGTGAGCGTTTTGTGTTGAAAATAACCGAATGATAATGAATGTCTGCGCTGGTTCTATTTTATCTATTTTGAATTGTATTTAGCATTGCAATACATTCCGTTAATATAATAGCCATACATTCGCTTTCCCATATTGTCTGACATTACGCTTTCGTATTGGATTGGAGTAATTTCCTCGAAAAGTCTGAACAAGCATGTTATTGATTCTTTTTCCAGTAAATGTCTTTTTTTGTTAGTTCACATGTGTAATTACCAAAATATTTCCATACGGTTTTATGGTTGTTTTCTCGTAACGCATTATGGTAACAATAAAAATAGGAAATATATAAGATTGTATTTTGCTTAAACAGAATAAATAATGTGTTCTCCGTATGTATTAAAATAATGATGTTACATTTTATAATAATATAATTTACCTGACACCGGTTCCTCATATCGTTTGCAGTCGTCCGAAGGGTTAATGTCGTAGAAAGCTATGCACGTCGATTGCTTGTTACCATGGCAGCATGCGTCGTGTATTGCATCCATTGAGTGCTCCATTCCGTCCATTACAGCAAATCCACCACCAGGGTATCCGGTCAGCAATTTCCCATGTTTGCTATAAAAAAAAACACAGCAACATAAAATAATACTTTATGAGATAGCAATCTGTTAGTTTTAAAAGAGTGCTATTCAATATACATTTTTGATAATTCTGTGGACCTACTCATATTAAACATGAATACGATACATTTTGACAGGTTACTATACAACGGCCTTTACCTGCTCTATGTTATGGTAAATTGTGTAAAATTAATGACTGAGGAAAACTCAATATATGCAATAAAGAACAATTATGCTCTACTGTAAATCGAGTAAAACACTCCAGGACATGATATTACGTGAAAGAAACAAATATTATCTTGATATGTATGCATAAATGTAAATAATCAAATTGTTGTTATACTGCTTATTTAAGCTCAAACAAGGACAGTAAAAACTGGCATATATATTCACGTGAAGCATTTTTTGGAACACTGCGATGGTGTTTAAAAAGTCATCAAGAACTGAAAGAATCAAAATAAGTATTAAGTACCTGTAACAACAACTCTGTTTTACGCCATCGTTGAACAGCCACTCCTCGTAACAATTCCCGCGCTTTTCAAACATGACATCCTGCGCCATGTCATATTCCGCGCAAGCGCACGGAGTTGCACCATTCTTTTTTTCGGTGATAAGCGAAATGAGATTCTTATCTTTTAGAAATTGTTCACAGAGTTCGTTTGTGGCATCTGAAATGTTGAGAACCAAAACATAATGCATGCAGACAACGGACATAAAACCTTTAAACATCATATCACATTACGATATCAGTGTCAATATTTAGAAAATACAGTAACGCATGTAACGATTAAGTATATATAGGAAATTAATCCAAAAGTTAAAAAAAATTAAACCATATTTGACAAAGTTGTACCAGCCTTTACCGCTTGAGTATATTATATTATATCGTTTGATTATACTTTGAACCCCATTAATGCGAATAATGAGATTAGTGTCACAAATTCGAAAATTGTACATGTGAGGCATATCAAGCGTGTTTCAAATATATCAATTCGTGTAATGTCATTTGTCTGTTTATTCAATGGTAAAAAAAATGTATGCCTTACATAGTTCATGCAAAAACTTATGTGATTTATTGTTAATTTTGTATATTTGGATCTTGATAAAGCAACACATATTATACTGTGCAAACTAAAACCCGGTTGTCGCGGTGGGGAGGTCCCGGGTTCGATCCCTGCTCTGTGAGCGTTCTCAAGATCTCTCCCAAAGACACCAAGTATTGTGCGATTTTATTGATCTGGCACTCATGAATTACCGTTTAATTTCGTAAATCTATTTTAAGTTACAAACTCAGATAGGAGAAGTAGACGCGAATATGTATCGATTAAATCTTCACAGTTAAAGACTGTAGTACAGTGGTATGCACGCACAGTTTGTAAGCGTGATGTTTTAGGTTCAAATCCCAGAACAGGCATTTTTACTTCATTTAATGTATTTACGTATTTTATTTTATTTATTTAATGGATCATTTTGCTGACGTCATAAATCGGAATCTCATCATCAACCACGAATTGGACACAGAAGAGATATGCACCGATACTGTGGGCGAAACAGAGTCGTTGTTAATGCATTTTTATGTAGATAAAGAGAATTAACTAATTACAATAAAACACAGACACTGTGATTCAAAGTATAAAACACTATCCACCTCGCCATTCTACCTGACGCTTGTTGATGGGTATTTTGTTATATGACAATGAAATCCGTGCTTTACACGCTAGATAAACGTTAAACCGATATACATAAAACAGCCGAGCGCTACCGGAGATTAATTAGTGCCAGGTCAATAAAATCGTACAATACTTGTTCTACCCAGGACACAGACTCGAGAGTGTCTCAATAAGCCTCAAGCTTTCGATGAAATTGAGCTAACATAAACATGTTTAAACTAAACTAAAACCCCTCATAATATTATTCCCATGCATTAGAACCCCAAATCGTTGTTTATTTGCAGAGAAAAAGAATGTTTAAAAACTGTTGAATATGGTGTGCTTGCACTACTGATGTCTATTTCGTTCACATAACAATTCGACGCTTATCTATAGGAGTTAATAATATTCATTGATGGTTTGTCCTAGCAAACACCGTTGACACGATATTGGAAACCTGTTGCGTCGTTGAATCGACTTTTGAACACGAAAGAACGCCCCATGCTGTTTAATTTGATCAATTGATGACTTAAGTTTGGTTTGCATATTTGATACAAAGGTATAAAAATACCCGTAAATCACGAATGTTTGAACATCATCTAACACTTTGATTGTTTGATGAGCATGATGTATCCTTACATTTTCAAATTAATGGTCATTAAATACCCATACAGCGTGAATATTTTAACATGTTCTAATATGCTGTCATTGATGTGTGCGTTTGTAAGTGACAAGAGCAAACAAATTGACATCGTGGTAGCACATATGTGTGCTATATTGAATACAATAAAGTATGTAATTTAACCCCCCTGACAATTGTCGGAGATTTTGTTGATTAATAGTATTTTGATCAATGATGTATTATTGCGTGCTCTAATAACGATTCATGGGTTTCTGCATTAAGTGACACCTGTAAACAAAATGGATTTGCCGTTGCGAAGATAAGCGCTTTACAAGATCGAAAGCGTCATCCATATCTGCATGATACGTTGTTAACTGATATCTTTTAACACGCGTTAAAATGAAACATAGTTACCTGTTTGGTTGTTTCAAATTTTTTATCTATATCAACATCAACTTTTCGTTTGTGGTTCCAAAGTTTTTACATTTACAAGGTGATATGTATTAATGTATAGTGTGTGTTAGGATCGATTTAAATGTTGTTATGACCGTGTTTATCATTTTTAAATATGTATATCATTTTATATTTAGATAATCATTATGCAAAAAAGACATACACAAATCGATCGTTACTGCAAAATCAACTGGTGCCAAGAAACTACATGCCCTTAATTCTGCTTATACGATATGATCCGCAAGATAAAATTAAAATATTCTAAATTAACTGTACAAGAAAGAAAAAAAAGTCAGTTTACAACATATTTTTTAATCACATTCAAGACCATGTTGTGTTTTTGTTTTTTACGAAAATAAATTTCAATGAATATTTTCAGATTTTTTGAAAATCATTTGACACAAGAGAATGTAGTTGCTCGACAATTTTTCATCGAAATTATGTCCCCATTTTCAAAGAACGATATCGCCATTTCATGCTGTCCTAACAAGTGTGCATTCAGTCTACTGATACTCCTATCTCCTATCTCCACTTCGATAAGATAAATGCACGACGTGAACACGATTTGAGACAGTCAAAGGATTGTATATGTGAAAATGACATCCTGTCTTTACAGAAATGAGACTGTAGTATGCGGATGACTGGTATGGGTAGGTTAAAAAACTTCTTCCGGATTATAGTCGATATAAGTCAAATAAATTGTGTAATATATTCAAAGTACATTATATATATATATTATTTGAGTCCATTGATTCAGGTTTGCTAATCACGCGCACTAAATAATGCAAAAATAATCGAAATTGGTAACACTGTATTTAAACAGATAAATTTTATATCTATGAGGCCTGTTAACCAAGAAAATAATCTATAACTGCAAAACGCATTTTGAAAGACCTATAACTGGGCCGGAACAGACTCAAATCAACATTAAGCATTAAATAAGTGTTTCACATAGTAAAATCAATAAATACCAATTGTTATATTGCGATAACCTTGACGATTGGACTTAACGGTCAGTCAGATTTCTATCACATTTCATTGTGGGTTCGGATAGATAGCCAACGATAGTTTGATTCATAAATACGTTATGGACGAAGAATATTAAAGTTTACACATTCACAACACATATGTATGTAGTTCCGCACTTCATGAAATATTGTCTTATTCATAAGCACTAGGGCCAGAGTAAATCAATTTACGCATTATTTTGTCCACATTTACGAATGTGTAAGTTGAGGTTCCTGTCTATATTTCTATATTAAATTTTAATTTATCAGGGCTAAGATGCTGATAACTTAAACTGTAAAAAAGAAGACAGTCATCAAATGCATGCTGGAATTTTATATTTACATAATTTGTGATTATTTAATTGTTCATTCTATAATTGTGTAAGGGCTCGAGATGGGTGCGAACCTTTAAACTATGCAAGTAACTTCATCAGTGTCACCGTTTTGATTTTCAATGTGTCTGTGTGTTTGTTTATTTGTCTGTTAGCAACTTTGCGCGATACTTTGTAAACGGACTTTCATGGAATTTCCAGTTAGGTTTGAAATGGCCGATATGACAAATTATTTAAATCTGGTTTGATCCTTACCACAGTTTGAATCGATCCAGCGTTGTTTAAACAAGAAATGTCTTTAAAAAAGACAATTGGCGTTGAAATTAATATTGAGATGTCAATTTATTCACGAAACATAATACAAGAGGGACCAGATTATCGGTTACGTGACTTCTCGGACCCCAGCTTGATTGGTCCCCACTAAGGAGACTTCTCGGACTGTCGTTGTTTTTGGACTCCATCAGAAAACTTATCGGACCTAAAATTAGTTGGAGATAAACTCAAACATTACCGGGTATTAATATGTGTACCGTAAATAAACCGATCATACCTTCCATGTTTTCACCGGTGATAAATGAATAAACTAAATGCTAGTAATTTGCGTTACTATAATTGTTACATGAATTTGTCAGGCAAATGTAACAAATTACTTATTAGCATTCTGAGAAAATAATTGCGGAAATGAATGAAAATTATTATATATCAGACGAGTCTACATAGTTTTGTTAAATAATTTACTACACGTATCATTAGTTTTGCAAATAGTGTAATCATGCTACGCAAATGAAGTTAAAGTTACTTGAACAACATGTCTATGTATTTTTATTATTATTTATAGAAAGATGTTAACTATTTTAGAGATTGAATAACATCTACCTGATAAGTTGCTAGAAAGGTGCAATTATAAATAATTCTTTATAAAACGCAACCTTATAAAATTCAAATATAGATTAACATGCACAGTAAGTTTATTAATATAAATTCCCCAGTTATTGAAATTCTCGGGTTTATGACACTAATTAATAAAAGTTTATTAGCACAGCTATAACGCGCGCTATTTTTAGAATACTGCACCCTTTCTCTGGAGTGTGTTGAATACGCTAGAAAAGACCATTTCATACTGATCTTCGCCGAATATCTACGTATGGCTCCGAAACGTTTCAGAGCATAATAATTATCAGATATAGGTCAACCTATTTGATAATCGTAATTGCTATTTATAGAGCGTGCCGCTGATGTAGGCTAAACAAAATAATTATTTCATTATTTGAATGAATATGAATAATTCGTTCTGTTCATGACATACAGTGAGTACAATTGTTCATTCTTATGTTCAGTTTTAGAGTGTATGTCTAAGATATGTTAATAACTTTATTTTAACCGCTAACGTAAACAATGATGTAAATTTTAATCCCCCAAAAATATACAACAGTTATTGGTAGACATCGAACCATTGTTTTTTGCATTCCCTAAAATTAGTAAATTTACCCAATTCTATTGGCATTAAGTTTTCCCGCTGCATAAAAGTATCGCAATAAATCTAGGTCAAAAGTGATCTTAGACAGCTACGCCGAAAAACATTCTTTACTTTGTTTATATTGCACGATCCCACAAATTGCCACCTTGTTCTGTATTACTATTTGGCTGAACAACATATGGTGAGGCGGATGAATCGCTGGAGTAAGTCTACACATTCCGATTGCTTTGTAGTTAAAATAAATTTGAGATGTCAAGAGGGAAATGCGCAAACAACGGCGGCTACTTATCAATGATTTTCCTCATTGAGATGCCTTTTATAATTCGTTTGCTTGTCCACAGACGATAAAAGAAGTATTTATCCTGATAAAGGAACAGTTGCACGATGCAAAATGTTTGACAAAATAGATATGAAGCTATTTACATTTTAAGTAAACATGCATGACAAAACAGTTTAGTTAAGGTTTATGCGACGTCAACAAAGAGCTCATTTTGCGACGCCAAAAAGATGTATTCTGTAATTTTCGCAAAGTGTACTTGTTAAATATCAATTTAAAGTAAAAATAACTAGCTTGATATATCTGCGGTATAAATGATTGAATAATGTTAATCTTATCTAGCTTGCCACTTTTGCAAACGCACATATATAGTGGCATTCTCTCTCCATTTTATGCGCAATATGTGAGATGTGAGCAATGTATAAATAATTGACTGAAATTATGCAAATCCATTACAATATATATATTTACTAAACTGTACTTCAATGCTGCTAAGTAACACTGCTATGAACGAGTAAAATATTCGTTTGAGACATATGTAACTTAGTTATAATGTCGTTGCTTAATAAAATGTCTGCATGCAAATTGTGTTTCATTTTAAACGCTAAGCATGTGTGTTGTTTTTTTTACAAAGGTCTTCACAAATAGTTTAAAATATTTTATTTACTGTGGATTTAGTTTCTAGCTGTATAAACGTAAAACAGATTAAACTACTGGCTACATGGGTATCATTTTATAGAGAATATCAACTGTTCTTACATCTTCACATTTCATTTAGTCTGTGGTTATTTCATTCATTAGTCAGCGTACGTCCTGTATTTTTGTCTATACACAATCAATGAACGTTGTCAAGACTCGTCCAATGCACATTCTCATAAAAGGTATTGCCTATGTGCTAAATATTTTCTAGTGGATTGGTGAAACAGAAAACGTGGATGAATCTGGTTCATGTACAGGATACTGATTCATTTAACTTACCAAACTGTGTAGCTTTTGCATTGTTGACAGTCAGCATAACAGTCAACAGGCATACACATATCCACAACAGTTCGCATGATCGCTTCATGTTCTTCTTCCTCTGATATTGTGACGTCAATTCAATAATAGTTTATTTTTGTTCGAATTTATTAGTAACACTTTCACATTTCCATGAAGAAGCTTCACTTTGTTGATGCTAGTTGTTATTTCATCGTCATATTAACAAAATTATTCAGTTTATTGAACTTTCTTTGTTTCAATTTGAGTGCAGAATGAGTTAATTTTCAGTAAAACTTAGTTTGTTTAATGGATAATTTAAAGTTCACGTAACTGTTCAATGCTATGAAGAATATTGTATATTAAGATTGCATTGTGTAAATTGCACACCCAATCTTGTAAGACACTGAGAAACGCTATGAAGAAATATGTATATTACTATGAATTGTTCTTTTGTTCACGCACAATTGTTCGCGAAACTGTTATATACTTTAATATCATGTATATCTTCAATCATTTCCTTCTAAAAAGGCACATTTAGTTATTTTCCTTCTGATAGTTTATACACTTTACACAGCTACTCACTATTAACATGAGTGTCGATATGACACCTATCTTTCAACGATTTCAACTCAGAGGACTTGGTCTTGTGACGTTGTCGTTATCAGTATCATTGGTTCTTATAGGGACTATATCAACGAACAATTGGCTTCCTATTGCACTATAAATTATACTATTTGATAGAAATGCGCTTTACTAAGACAAGTGCAATAAATAAATAAAAAGAACATAATACACAATAAGATATTTGATAAAAACAAATAAGCAAAACAAATGAAAAAATTGAAACGCCAAGCGGGTATCGAACTCACGACTTCGAGCCATACGAAGAAATGACAGTAGACAGCGCTTTAACAGACTGCGCTATCGTGCTTGGTAAGGAGTCGTTTTTTAAACTATGCTTAAACAAAATGCTCACAATTCTGACGTCAAAATGTAGACAGGGAAGGCCAAACCAACACAACCCGTATTATAAATTGATTTTTATCTCAGAATGCGTGCACTCTTTTCCCGATACATATTCCCCGTTTTAGCTGTTATTTTGCTAGTATTAATATCTTAATTCCAGATGTTTTAAAGAAATTGTCCCCTTGATGCCCTTTTCGATGACATAGTCCCTTTAAAGGGACCTTTTCACCGAATGACTAATTTAAAACTCACACATTGTTGTTTATACCATATCTCATACAGAAAAGAATATTACATATAAAGACACGAAGCATTGTTAAAAACATCAAACATAAAATTGCATGGACACGAAAACCGAAATATAGTGAGAAAGCGAAAGGACGACAGATGTATACAATAGCTAAACCTTCTGACATTTAACGATCTATTTCTGACCACTATAATTAAATTATCAATCGTAACTCCATCGAAACGGAGAGGAATTCATATAAAGTGTCCAATCGACCTTGTTTTCCAATCCTAAGCACACTCATAATGTATTTATTACGTTTTTGATAATGTTCACATGTTTACATGAATTTTTGAATTGCTTGAAATAAAGTTTAAACAAAGTAATGTTGAAAGGAAGATGATGAAATAAATAATAAGGAGAAAAGAGCTGTCAGATGAGTTAGGACAACAGTATGTAGAAGACATAGAGGAATGCGAGAAATAGTGGCACAGGAGGAGGACGCGGTGATAAAAAAGCAATACTAACAGAAATTACATTATAACAACATATGTAAGAAGTGAGAACAAGAAAATGCTGATTGGAGGAAACTATATATTTTTCGTTGTAAAGTCGAATAGTAGTTAGTAATATACACTGCTGATTAACTCTAGATAAGTTTGTTGATTAAGGTAACATGTGGCTTGTATTGCACACGATATTCTGAATAAGTTATTTCTTCCGTGTAAATGACACAAACACTGTCCAACAGTCCAACACATATCTAGTGACTGATTAAGACACTTAGTAGAATATAAATATGAGAGGGGAGACACGATAGCCGTTCAATCTGATATCAGGCTGAGTTGGTCTGAGATTGGTGTGGTTCGATATATTGAATACAACGCCCAAGATATGATATCGAAGATCGTAACTCGATTCAAACGCATCCGCTTGTATCTTTTATTCTTACGAACCCAAACACATTATGATAAAGCGTTTCACAAATTTTACTTAGATAGTTAACGTAAATGAAATGTCATTGTCATAAATCGTGTTATTATGAGTGCGTGTACAAGTTTCTATGATCATATGTTGTCATATATATAAAATTTTATTAATTTATTTAAATAAATCGCTTAAGAAGAAAACTAGAATGGTTTATGTACAGCAAAATGAACTTAACATTTCGAAAAAATATACCTAGAAATCGCTGACATATTTCTGTAAAACAATCAAAACGTTTGTTCAGAAAAGTGGATTCAAAATATTTGCAAAGTTTTCTTTGAAACTAGATTAAAGAGGTTATTTAGTCATGTACTATGTTAAGCTGTGTAACTTATGTCTTATGTATAAGGCGGAATTGATTATATAGGGATACCATATCAGTCCCACATAAGGTATAAGGCGGTGACCCCAGTTTTAATCATTTTTATGTGTCGTGTTGAGTTGTGCGTATTGTCCTGTATATTATAGGCAATTGGACACTTGCCTAAAATAAACGACCAGCGGATGTTAATAAGTGTTTCTCTCCTGGTGATGTCTCTGGAGTTTCATTATTCTTATATATGGAAATGTTGGTAATTATCGGTTTTCAGAAAATACAAGGGTGTGATATATGACGGCTTACTCAATTCAACCACTCTTGTATGTTTTGTTGGTTTGTTTGCTAAAATCAATTAGTTCATATAGTGTTGGTTTTTGCATTAAGGTACCCATTCGTACGGATTACATATCAGACAACATAATCGGTAATTCATGTTGAGATAAACGGATAAGCTTCATGATTCTGTAATGAACCTGGCATTAAATCAATAGAAAATATACATTATACGTATCGTACGTTATTTGCTCTTAAATTATGCTCTCCATAGCATATGTGTATCGTGTTGATGATATAATGAATATAAATAAAGCGAAACTCCAGTTGCGACAGCAGGAGAGACCTCTTATTAGCAGCCCGATGTCCTTTATTTTTGGCAAGTGACCAGTTGCCAAAAACTTACACAGCACATCACAAAAACACATAACATACACAAAACACACATATATAAAATGGGGTCACCGCCTTGGAACGGTCAATGCAAAGCATTAGGGGTTTAAACCGGTTTCATGGGCGCCAAACCTCACACTTAGCCCAGAATTATTCACTTAAAAGGCACATGTACACAATTATAAAGTCTGAAAACATACAACAGATAAAATACACCAACAATGAATAATTCTGAATTCATCCCCTTGGAACGGTCAATGCAAAAACACATTGGTGGCTTTAACCAGGTCCGGACCTCACATTTGGCCCAGAATTATTCACAATACATGTAAGTGTAAATAAGATTAAAACATGCATAAAACCCGGTTTTCCCACGACGCGCCTCATTAATATTTGCAAAAAATACAAAAAAAGTCCGCACAGGCTAATCCAGGACGGCACTTTCCGCCTACAGTGGATTTATGTTTAGAACAGACTTCCTTGAAACAGAAAATACCATAAAAGCGGAACGTGCTGTTCTGGATAAGTCTGTAGTCCGCACAGGCTAATCCGGGACGACACTTTACGCACATGCATTAAGATCGGTTTTCCCACGACGCGCCTCTAATTGTTTACGTCACACATTTTCGCTGATTAAGGTACTAGTAAGAAAATGGCAAAGATTAAGAGCCATGATAACCTTTAGTTTACAAATCAGACGTTGTTCATATGCGGTTTTTCGAAAATAAAGATTACTGAATATCGTTATACGATGTTCATGTTTTATTTTCGTTTTTGAGCATAACATATTATAGCATATTGTTCGTTTTTTATAATAACGTGAAATTAAATTGTCGAGCGCTAGTGCTGTTTAGGTAAGAAGATGAAGGTAAGACAATAAGGTTTAATGCACGTGCGTAAAGTGTCGTCCCGGATTAGCTTGTACATTCCGCACAGGCTGATCCTGGACGACACTTTCCGCTTTTATGTTACTTTTTGTTTTAAGGAAGTCTCTTCTGAATATAAATTCACTGAAGTCGCACGTGACAAAAAGTGCATTAAGCCCGGTTTTCCCACGACACGCAACATATCTACTTAATCTCGTTGTTGATTTGATTTCTTGTTAGAAAATGAAAGATCACCGAGGTACAAGATGACCTTTCAAACTCAAATCAGGCGCTGTTTCGAGATACGATTAGATATTAATTTTCAGGAAAATCAACATTAAAGTCATAGTTGAAGCATTCTTTATATGGCCGCCAACCCAAAAATCTGGGGTATGGTACTCCTGTGTACTGCAGTGGACACAGTGTGGCGACACTTATCAGCTGAGATCAATACACTTGAAATAGTGCATTCAGCCGTCAGTCAGCTGAGAGAAAAGATTGCAGATAATGGTGAGAGATTTTATGGTGGACTAAAACACAGAGTAGAATGCCCCATGGAGATGCCAGACATTACTTAAACTAGGCCTTTAGGATTATAGTTATTAAAGACAAAGGAAAGGACTAAAGAAAATACCCGTGCAGTCCCAAACCAAAGCGTTCTTCGGGTCCCGAGTTCACAAATCATTAACTGTACCATTCAGGATAAACAGTAGATCAGAATCAGCTTAAATGAATCTTTTGTCTCAAGTGAACAGAACTGTTACTGTTACAAATACATTATTTCAACACACATTTTGGTGATCATAGAAAATCTCATTATAAAATTTCTAGTTAACGTTTTATTTTAATTTTCAACTAAGAAGCGTTATCAATGATAGCACAGAGGTGCGACTAGGTACCAGTTTGCAGAAAACCATATGGTGTGTTATCGAATACCTTGCATTGATTTCGGACAGCGGCGTAGTGACTGTACAAACAATTCTCACAGATATCCCCCGATAACGCCAAACCCATTAAATCCATCTTGTTATGATATTTTGACAGTCATTTCAGAATCTATGGCTAAGGTGATTACACATTTGCATCAAGGCTCGTTAAATTGTTATTTACATTTAACATCATCATAAACGTACGAAATATAGTTATACTATTTTGTATATATATATTTAAAGGCTAAAATATATACAAACACCTCAATGCGTACAACAAATGTTGTATAATATGCCAACTGTAAACTCACGTTAAAAATCCAATCCTACTTTTTAGAGATTGCTTACAGTTTTGATATTCAGAATACTTATCATTTTTAATATATCCATGCTTTAACTGTGTATTATTGTATCATATACACATCCATAATACTTTTATTAATTTGCTACTCACCATCTCTCCATATCTTTCGTCATGTTATGTGGTATTTTTGCAATATAATATCTCTCTACATAAAGACAACAGATGTCCTCAGATAACATCTTGTTATGATCTTTGAACAATGCTTTAAACATGACATGATAATGGTCATCAAGAATCTTCGTAAAATCTTTGTACGTAAAATTTCCATTCATAATCGTCATAACATTTTAAATGAACATATCATAACTGGCAAATGTAATAGTTTAATCACAAATCTTCTATGAATATATAAAATCAGTTCGTGTCATTTTGATGCATTGACAGAATCATTGAAACACATAAACAGTAGAATCGCAACTTACATGTTTTTTGTATACAATAAATGCGAATTGCCTACGCATTATCGACGTTACACGATTTCACTATTTTGACTTTATAGAAAAAAATCATAATGACATTATTTTATTTGTCGTACATTATTTCATTATTTTCTTAATATTTTTAATGGTAGTGTCGCTTTCAAAGCTTGTGAAAACGATCTGCAACTTTGACAGGTAGCATTCTGAAATGCACGAAGCAAACTATGGTTATTCAAAATACTTAAAATTCTGACGTACAAAGGTAAACACGAAAAGGGCCAAATAAACACAGTCCATAACATAAATTGATTTTTATCTCAGAATGCCTAACCTCTTTTCCAACAACATACATCTTATTTTTAACGGTTATTGTATGACAGTATTTAAATCTTGATTTAAGATCTTATTTTTAAATTGCCCCGCCCCCTTTGAGGCCCTTTCTCATTGACATAGTCCCTTTAAAAGCTTTTTAAAACAATCTGCAACTTTTACAGATAAGATTCTGAAATGCACGAAGCCATCTGCTTATGCATTTATTGAACAGTTAACTGGAATCCGTTGGCATTGTTCGTTACGTCACGATTTGAAGATTGGAAGGTATTAACTGTACACACTTGTTCGACCGCTATGTAAAGAACTGGGCATGCATTAACAAAGCTGCAATAAACTTTGGGAAGGTATCAACTTTACACACTTGTTCGACCGCGATGTAAAGAACTGGGTGTGCATTTACAAAGCTGCAATCAACTTTGGGAAGGTATTAACTTTACACACTTGTTCGACCGCGATGTAAAGAACTGGGCATGCATTTACAAAGCTGCAATCAACCTTGGGAAGGTATTAACTTTACACAATTGTGCGACCATTTACAAAGCTGCAATCGGCATACTTAAACCTTGGGCCATATCCTCTAAGCCCCTAAGGAAAAAAATTACTTTAGTCATGTTTAGGCGAAAACTTTCAATAATAGTTTACTTTTCAAAAACAAAATTTCGTATTTGAAATATGGTAATATGAGAAGCATTTGTTGATTCGTTTAAACCGAAATAACTTAAAATGAAGCAGACACAAACTTAAGGAATTTACACACGTTTTAGATCAGAAGCTTTGTTGATATTGGTCGTAATCTTAACAAATGTAACATTACAAAACAGTTTTGCACATTGGTATATGTCAGTCCAAAAAAGATGTTGGGATTTAATTTTTTAATGCACGAACCTAACTACGCGACATTGTATATGTAACTCATTGATATGGTATGTGTCACTAATATTTGGACATTACATGCATATATTTAACTTTATGATATATAAGTAAAATAACAAAAATTATTCGCTATGGTAAAAAGCCACAATGTTAACACAACAAGCCAAACGTCGTAAAAGCATATTCGAGTCATAATAAACAAATACATTTATTTTTCAAGAAACGTTTCAGCGCCCAAACTCATGAATATAGTTTCTTCTTGTTCTTTTTAAGCTTTGTTTTCTTGTTTTATTTATTTGAGCGCCACAGCTTTATTCTATGGAATATATTCTCATTTATTCCCAATCTCTTATTTCCCCGTCCAAAATTTGTTTTTCTTTACCTGTTTTGGTCGTTTAAATTACTTATTATGCATGTGCTGTAAATGCACTAAATTCACAGTATTAATAAGGCCAAACACTGACGCAAAACTGCATTGACTATAATAATATTGATGCTAACTAAGGAATAATTGACCGGTAACTGTTGGTTATTGCGGTAATAACCAACGGTTTGGAGTTCCGATGCGTAGGAATTAAACCACGAGGGCGGTAGCCCGAGTTGTTTGATAGCAAGCATCGGAACGACAAACCGTTGGTTATTAACGCAATAACAAACTGTAACCCGTCAATTATTTCGATTCTAACACGATCTTATATAAAATTCGTATTTTTAAAGGTTATGAATAAGAACTATATTTATCTATACTCCGCCCATTTTCCGAGAAGTGCATCCACACGTGCGTTTCTGTGACGTCAATAAATTATAACAATTCAAAATGACGTCAACTTTTTGATAAACATTGAGCGAATGACGTCATACTTATCGATATAATACAGTGAAAATATCATGCCAAAAGGCGCAAATCAAACACATATTAACAAAATGTAAACGTTAATGTGAACTTAAGTATAAAATATGTAGTACAAATGTGGTTTAATTGCGCTACATAATGCACAAATGATTTGTTTCTCACAATTTGCTATCGCGCGTTTAAGCACGCGCATTTTACGGAACAATTTCTTCGAATTTCCAGAACTATTTTCTATACATTAAGCTCCGCCCATAATTTGTTGCAGAATAACCCACAGTTATTTTCCTTCTTTATATATGGACCACTAGCCGCGTGCCGTGTTAGAATTCTTATTAACATGTAAATGTATTGTGATTTATTCTGTGTAAGGTTCGGCTTGCCTCTAACCTTTGCATTTACCCTTCCAAGGCTGTGGACGCAGTTTGCATGTTTGTGTTGTGTGCTTGATTTGTGTTATTTCTTCTTATGTTATTTTGTATTGGCAATTGGTCATTTGCCCTAAATATAGGACCATATGGTGTTAATGAGGATGTCTACCCTTGGCCTGTATTCACCAGATTATTCTTAAACTTTAAACTAAGAATAAACAATATACATGAAAACCGTTATGTTCTAAGATCGCAGTAAATTTGAGTCGTTTTTGGTATTCACCCACTCTTCTTACAGAATACTTTTGCATTTAGGACGATTGTTTTTTTACAAGTAAAAATGGTACCCAGAATTTATGCAAACGCAGAAGTATATTTTCTTGAGTCTAAGTCTAATCTGTATTCCTAAGTCTAAGAATGGGTTGGTAAATACGTGCCCTGCTGATGGAGCTGAAGTTTCCAATGTTTATTAAATATGTACTTGTCTCGTTGACTTGTGGACATATACGCGGCTATAGTAATTGTTTAGGGCTCGCCCAAAAAGACGTAATATTGCACAAAAATAACAATAAATTGATTCATACAGACACGTATTCAAATATCAGATGACTGAGACCACACTATGACTTAAGTGCACGATCTTCTTGCAAAAACTGAACACTATGGAACGTTATGATAGTCTTTCTTTTTATATCGAACATGCATCCCAATATGACAAAAAGGTGTTTCATTTAAGATATAAATTTCAATTGTCAGTTGTTTATCTGTCGAAACAACGATTTTGAGTTCTTGAGTCCAACTGGTTCAATATAGAAAAAAGTGCTGTTTATTTACAAATAAACAAGGATTAAGTAAACGTTATTTCGATTCTAGAATGACCAGACACTATTTTTTTGCAATTACAAATGTGAACTATATTTCACAGTTTCGGAACAACTTTTTCGAGTTGTTTATTGGCAATTTAACACGGAAATTTAGCGCATGACATGTTAGAATTTGTGTTATGCTCAGATGTACATGTCTTTCAAATAAGTAATTATGTAATGTACATGTAGTCTGGTTGTTGCAATTTGTGTGGTGCTAACTCTTTGGTATATATCTTGTTATGACAACAATCTTTGGTACAATGTCAACACATGTCATTGTCTCTATTAATTATACGAGTGTGTCGACTACAATGTCATGTGTACATTGTATGATATCTAATCATTATGTAATTTTGGCACTCCGTGTTTTACTGATAACAAGCCCTTACCTAGTTCAACAACACCAAGACATTATAAGAAGACACCATACCGATTTAACAATATGAATTACATATAGACATAATAAAACAGCATCTCAACAAATCAAATATTATATTAAAATCAACACCGCGAATTGAAAAAGACGAACATTTTATTAACAACACACAAAACAAATAACATAGCACATGGACATGAATAGGCATTTTCTTCACAATTCAACGCTTTTCATTGACATTACAACTTTTTAACATCTTATAATAGCATACTACTCCGCCAACAAAGACAAAGCCAACAAAGACAAAACAAAATCGTCTGTAACATACTCATATAGTTGTTTTTACATAATATTTTGCAAACAATTAAACATAACATAAAACATGTATATTGAACGAAACACTACGTTCTTCTTACATATTTACATGATTTGTAGATAAACGAAACGGTGATTTTCACAGCAGATTGCTGACAAGTTAACACGTTTCATTGACTAAAACCACGCGCAAACAAATGCAACAACGCAGAATGGCGGGAATACATATAACAATAGAGGTGCAAATTATAAAAACGGTATCATACATTTGAATTTTATGTTTACGGATTATGTGAAAATACAAAATTTTCCTATAGTCATATGATATTTTTTTACTATGTAACATGATTTTCTGCTTGTAAGCCTATAGTAAACATAAACATTTCTTACATCGTTATATTTCATGTTATCTTTTGTTATTTCATTCATTATTCAGATAATGGCCTGTATTTTTGTTCTATATATAACCAATGAACGTTGTCAAAACTTGTCTGGTGCAAATTCTCAAAAAAAAAGTATTGCCCATGTGCTCAATTCTCAAGTTAATTGGTTAATTAGCAAGCGTGGATGAGTCAGATTGATATAAAGGTTATTGATTCAATATACCTACCGAACTGTCTAACTCTCGCTTTGTTGACAGTTAGCACGACAATAAAAGGGCATAAATGTATCTACAACAATCCGCATGATCGCGCCATGTTCTCCTTCCTGATATTGTGACGTCAATTCAATAATAGTTTTGTTCGAACGTAAACAAAATAAACACGTTCACATTTACATAAAGAAGCAACACTTCTGTGATGCTAGAATTCCGAGTTCATGTCGTCTTAATATGTATAAATATTGTCTAATTTATTTTAAATTAGCTTCTCATGTGTTTGTGTTCAGTGAAACTTCCAAAATAAAACTATGAATGTAATGTATATATTTGTCACTAAACTGTTTAACACAAAGAAATTAGGATTGTCAATAGTATAGCTATACAGACATTTGATGAAGAACCTTATAACATTTCCCTGTTAACAAAGCACATTTGAGCTATTATCCTTCTGATAGATTATAGATTTCATAAATCTACTAAACTATTCACACTGGTGTCGATATGACAAGCTTTCTTTCAACGATTTAAACTGAGATGACTTGGTATTGTAATACATTCGTTTTCAGTATCTTTGTGCGTTAAAGGGACGTATTCACATATTTAATATTTAACGTTAAAGACAAATAATAGCATAATTGAATATTAATACATTGTTTTTACTCACAGATTCCGAACATAATATAATACCATAAAGAGAGAAATATAAAGAGAAAAGACGATAGAAGTAATGCACACATGGCAATGAAGACGTTGATAGTGTAAGAAAACCAAACATATATTGAGTGATGATGATGATTAGATGGAAAGAGTAGGAAGAAAATGGTTATTAAAATGATTAGACAAAAGTAAGTAGAATACACCATTTCAGGACCGAGTAGAAAGAAAACGGATATTTTTGAATTACAAAAACAAAAGTAAAAGACATAGGGAAGCCGATTTACTGATGGGACATACAAATGTGATATAGTAGGAAATAACGAGTTTTGATGAATTAAAAAAAAACAGTTTGAAGACAGAGAAAGTCTATATAGATAATTGGAACTGTAAGACGTGCCAAGAGGAGCAAGAACATGGCTGTTGATGAATAAGATAAAACAGTAAGTAGGAGACATAAAGAAAGGCGATATATAGAGAGGACAGCAGAACCTTTTTACACTTAAATCAGACGTTTGTCTGAGATGCAAAAGTATTCAATTAGATGTCCTTTTTTCGATTCAACAAAACACTGTTTTTGTTTTCTTTTCGCGCTTTTTGTTTCGTATCTTACATATATGCTACAAAATCAAGTCAATAATAAGAACCGATTTCATAAACTGTACGAGTAGGTGTTTATGAGCACAGAAAACGATTGACTATGAACCCACGTTGTAATAAAAACATGTCTCATTAAAACAAACGATGTCCTGAATTATTAATTTAATCATGCAAAGCGATTATTTCTAAAACTCTAAGATGTACTAAAAGTTAATAAGTTAATATATTTTTCATGTAAACTGCCAGAACTTACCAATACATAAATGGTTGACAAACCATAAACACAATCGAAATTGCTAACGTGCACGATATTCTGAATTACGAACAACGTATTTGTGGCGCATAATTACATGTAAGACACAGATACTAAATTGTTAGGTCAAACATCTTGACAGTTGATAAAAGTACTTGAAAGGGAAGTTCGATGACATAGAGGCTATCTAACCTTCGTTCACAAATCATGCAAACAAAGATGCGAATAGATATCAGTTTTCCGAAAACCAACCCCAAAGTTGTAACATCTACTTAACTCTATTTAGCCTCATCGATTAGCATATTTAATTGTTTGTGAGTAACACAAACAACAAATAAAAGTTATTTTATGCGTATAATTTTCTTCTATGTTAAAGCACAGAGCTGTATAGATTTGATAACGTAATTTTATTTTAATAAATTGTCCAGGATTGATTGCCCAAACACACGTAACTATGAACGCGTGTGAGGAATGCAAAATGTTATATATATTTTGCTTCAAATAAATGGAATCATGAAGCAAAAAAGGCTGTATTACTTAAAGTCACTCAAAGGTTCGTTAAATAGGTACGACCAACTATTCCATATTTTTAATGTTCATTCAAATCTGTCAAATGCTATATATATATATACAGACATTCCCCATATTGTGGGGTGTCTGTATAAGACCTAATTATGTGGCGACGATATAAAACCTTGCTCTGGGGTGTCTTTATATATGATATATAGTAATCTTGCACCACAAACTGAAGCATTTGGAAAAACAAAATAATACATTTTACCATGAAAAGCAAACACGAGAGAAAAAAGTCGTGCCCCTTCTAGGTCTTGAACCTACGATCTGTGGATCAAAGTTTGTAATTTATAAAAGCTTACCACTCGACTGCTATAATGTGTATTTTAACGCTATGTGATGCACACATTAAAAACAACCATATGCAAAGAAATGAACAGAAAAGTATTACGTTACGGCAATTGTATGAGTGTATAATATAGTTTTAAAGGAACTTTAAGACACGACCAGGAAGAGTAAGACATACCAAGATAATATGCGATATATTTAAGTGAATAAATATTGTGTCCTTTAAGTCTCAGTCACACATTCCCGATTTTTCCTGCCGTTCTTGAGCCGACAGCGTCCCGAATCAAATCGAAATTCAATTTTTGATCCAAAGATCGATTATGGTCACGACAGCTTCACGACAGCGAGAGAGTCCCGACACTGCCCTAATAGCTCCCGACATCGTCAGGGCATACCTGACTTTTTTATTGTGTGACTGAGGCCTTACTTAAATTGTCAGTTTAAATGTATCCAGTATATCAAAATTAAAGTGAATGGAAACTGAATGGTTAGTTATTGTAATGTGCATAGTGATTTTCCTCCATAAACATATTAACTTTCACACATTTTTCGCCATAGTGTTTAAGAAAAAGATATACTGCTGAGAATAACATGTATGGGGACACGTAAGACAAAACATTTTTTAGATATGAGGTAAAAAGACCATAGAAGCATGTTAAGCATAAACAATAATAATTTTTCTATAAAGTAAACTAAAATAAACAGATAAATTATATGAACACAAAATTATACGAGTATGTCGTAATTTTAATATTAATACACGTATTCCAATATGTATTATACAAATTGTATTAGTTGCATATGTTATGTTCCTCTTTATGGTGGAGATTAATACCGGATTTGACAACATCAGATATGATCCTATGACTGGTATAACGCGTGAAGAAAGATACGCATTATGATTTTATATTTTGCACATATCTATACAAATTCACATCTAGGATGAACAAAATGCAAATATTAGTAGCAGTATAAGTTGTAGTAGAAGAGGTAGTAGTAGTAGTAATAGTAGTAGTAGTAGCAGCAGCAGTAGTAGAAGTAGTAGTAGTAGTAGTAGTAGTAGTAGTAGTCGTAGTAGTAATAGTAGTAGTAGTAGTAGTAGCAGTAGCAGTAGCAGTAGTAGTAGTAGTAGTAGCAATAGTATAGTAGTAGTAGTAGTAGAAGTTGAAGTAGAAGTACTAATAGTATAAGTATAAGTATAAGTAGTTGTAGTATTAGTAGTAGTTGTTGTTGTTGTAGTAGTTGTAGTAGTAGTAGTAATATAAGTAATATCAGTAGTAGTAGTAGTACCATCGGTAGTAGCAGTAGTAGTATTACTAGTAGTAGTAGCAGTGGTAGTTGTGTTGTTGGTGGTAGTGGTGATGGTGGTGGTGGTGGTGGTAGTGATGGTACTTAAAGTAAATGAATCCAGAGGTGACCGTAATTTGCGTTTTTCGACAGAAATAAAGCCGGCTTTAGTTGCAAACACCTTGTAGTAATGTATATGTAGGTATCTAATATAGTGTATTTAATGTAAAACAAATGAGGTCTTCCGAATTGTTATGTCCGTATCTATTATCACTATAATGTTGTTATAACAACGTGCAATCATTCATTCACAAGAACAATAAATTAGATTTCAATATCGACATATACTCAAAATATTCATGCTGAAAATTATTTTGTTAAACTGGACAGTGAAATTCCGCAGAAATACATAATATACGTCTTTGATACAGGTTGCATTTCATACTCAATCTCCCAGACTACTACTACGACAACGACAACAACAACAACAACAACAATAACTACTACTACTACTACTACTAATACTACTACTACTACTACTACTAATACTACTAGTACTACTACTACTACTACTACTACTACTACTACTACTTCTACTGTGTAATACTATCACCACCACTGCTACTACCCCACTAACACCACTGAAAGTAGAAAAGGGGATATGAATGTCATGGTGAAAGGAGTAGTAGTAGTAGTTGTTGTTGTTGTAGAAGTAGTAGCAGTGGTAGTAGTAATAGTTGGAGTAGTAATGGTAGGAGTAGTAGCAGTGGTAGGGAAACTGGTAGTAGTAGGATTAGTAGTATGGGTAGGGGTAGTAGTAATGGTTGTGGTAGTGTTAGTAGCAGTCGGAGGAGAAGCAGTCGTGTGCTGGTGGAGTAAATAGTAGTTGGAGGAATTGCAGAAGTGGTTATGCCTGTGTTAGTAGTAGTGGTGGTGGTGAAAATGTTAATATTAGTCGGATGAGTACAAGTGGTGGTTGTGTTAGTGTTAATAGTAGTCGGAAGAGAAGTAGTGGTGTTAGTGGCAGTGTTTTAAGTAGTTCTACCGTAGTTGTAGTAGTGATGGTTGTTGCAGTAAAATAGTATTAGTGAAAGTTATTGTTGTCTTGGTAAAGGAGTAGCAGTAGAAGTAGTAGTTGAATTAGATATAGTACGGTAACATACTCGTACGAGTATGTGACAAATGATTGTAATTGTTTATGTCGCTGTTTTTAAATAACAATGCCCGGCATTAAGATATACGACTGGCATGGTTGACATAGTTGACACTGCATATGCGTGTCATGGTAAAAGGAGTAGTAGTGGCTGTGGTAGTAGTAATAGTAGTAGTTATAGTAGTAGTAGTAGTCGTAGTTGTTGTTGTTGTAACAGTAGTAGTAGTGGTGGTAGGAGTAGTAGCAGTGGTAGGAAAAATGGTAGTGGTATGCCGTGGTGAGTCTTAATTGTAGTCGAAGGAGTAGAAGTGATGGTGGTAGTGTAAGTTTAGCCAGGGTGTAGTAGCAGAGGCGTTTGTTGGAGGAGTAAAGGTGGTGACGATATTATTGTGAATAGTAGTCGCATAAGGTGGATTTGGAGGTAGTCTTATAAATGGTCGGATAAGTAGTAGTAGTTAGGGTGTTGGGAGTGTTTTTAATGGTCTGAGAATGAAGAAGTGGTGGTGGTGGTAGTGTCAGTAGTTGTCTGTGGAGTAGTAGAGGTGTTGTTGTTGTTGTTGTTGTTAAGTATGAGAAGTAGTTGATGTAGTAGGAGTATAAGTAGCAGTAGTAGAAGTCATTGTCTCACTCGTGGTAGCAATAAATAGACAGAGAGTGGTTGAGGTGGTTGTGGTAGTGTTATTAGTTGAAGTTGTAGGAGTATTAGTAGTGATGGCTGAGGTGATGTAAGTAGTTATTGGAAAAGAAACAGTGGTAGTGGTAGTGCTAGTAATAGTCGAAGGATTATTAGTAATACCCATAGTGTAAGTAGTAGTGGTGGTGTTGGTAGCATTAGATCTGGTTGGAAAAGAAGAAGTATTGATGTTGGTAGTATTCAGAGGAATAGTAGTTGTGGTAGAAATGTCAGTATATTTTATAGGAACAGTATGCGTAGCGGTGGTAGCGTTAGTATTACTCAGAAGAATAGTTAGTGGTGGTAGTGTATTATTCGGAGGGATAGTAGGTGGGACGGTGGTAGTTTTAAAGTTTTAATAGCAGTTTGGGTAGTAGTAGTAGTGTTGTGGGGAGTGTTACTTATGGTCAGATGATTAAAAGTGGCGGTGGTGTTAGTGTAAGTAGTAGTCCAAGGAGTAGAAGTAGGTGGTGCAAGTGTTAGCAGTATTCGGAGCAGCAGTAGTAGTGTTGATGGGAGTATAAATAATAGTCGGCTGATTAGTAATGGTAGTTGTGGTAGAGATAGTAGAAGTGATAGTAGTAGAAGTGGTGATGGTGTTGGTGAAAGTAGTAGATGGAGAAGTAGTGGTTGTGGGTGTAGTGTTGATAGTAGTTGGAGTAGTAGTAGTGGTGGTGGTGTTAGTAGTATTCAGTGTATAAGAAGTGGTGTTGGTATTAGTTGTAGCTGTAGTCGGTGTAGTAGTTGTAGTATCGGTGATTGAAGTAGTCGGAGTCGTAGAAATGGTGTTGATGTGAGTTCTAGTAATAGTCGGTGAAATAGTGTTAGTCGTGGTAGTGATATTATTAGTCGGAGAAGCAGTAGCAGTGGCGGTGTTAGTGTAAGTAATAGTCGGAGTAGTAGTAGTGGTGGTGTTAGTGTAAGTAGTAGTCGGAGTAGTAGTAGTGGAGGTGTTAGTGTAAGTTTTAGCCGGAGTAGTAGTAGTGGCGGTGTTAGTGTAAGTAGTAGTTGGAGTAGTAGTAGTGGCAGTGTTAGTGTAAGTAGTATTAGGAGTATTAGTAGTAGTGGCGGTGTTAGTGTAATTTGTAGTTGGAGGATAATAATTGTTTATTTTTGTTAGTGTTAGCAGCAGTTGGAGGAAAAAAAGTAGTGGTTGTGTTAGGGTTAATCGCCGTCGGAGGAGTGTTAATAGCAGTGGTGTTAATGTAAGAAGAAGAAGACGTAGTAGCAGTAGTAGTAATAGTAGTAGTAGAAGTAGTAGTAGTAGTAGTAGTAGTAGTAGTAGTAGTAGTAGTAGCAGTAGTAGTAATAGTAGTAGTAGTAGTAGTAGTAATTATAGTGGTAGCAGTAGTAGAAGTCGTAATAGATTTAGTAGTAGAAGAAGTAGTAGTAGTAGTAGTAGTAGTAGTAGTAGTAGTAGTAGTAGTAGTAGTAGTAGTAGTAGAAGAAGTAGTACTAGTATTAGTAGTAGTTGTTGTTGTTGTAGTATTAGTATTAGTAGTAGTAGAAGTAGTAGTAGTAGTAGTAGTAGTAGTAGTAGTAGTAGTAGTAGTAGTAGTAGTAGTAGCAGTAGCAGTAGTAGTAGTAATTATAGTAATAGTAGTGGTTATAGTGAAAGTAGTATAAGAAGTAATTTTAGTTGTAGTGGAGGATTAGCAGTAGTGGTGGTGGTGATAGTGTAAGTAGTAGTTGGTGCAATAGTAGAAGCTGTTGTGGTTGTCTTAGATGTAGTCAGTACTTGAGGTGGTGGTGGTAGTGTTAGTAGGTAAACTTGTATTATTAATAGTTGTTGTGGTGGTGTTAGTAGAAGTTGAATAGTAGCAGTGGTGGCCGTCAAGATATTCACTATTGTGAACGCTGTTGAAGCTGTAATTCATAATAATAATAATAATAATAACAATAATAATAATAATGATGATGATGATGATGATGATGATAATGATAATAATAATAATAGAACTATTTCCAGTACTACTATTGCCTTAGATAATTACAAGCTTGGAAACATAAATAACAAGTGCAAAATAACAACAACAACAACAACAAATACTACTACTACTACCACTACTAGTGTTGTTGTGTTTCTTGTAAAGTCGAATCCAGTACTAGGAGTAGGAGTAGGAGTAGTAGTAGTAGAAGTAGAAGTAGTAGCAGCAGCAGCAGCAGTAGCAGCAGCAGCAGCAGCAGCAGCAGTAGTAGTTTAATAAGGAATAGTAGCAGTAGCGGATGTAGTAGTAGAAGTTGTTTCGTTACACTATTGCTAGTAGAAGTCATTGTTGTCGTGGTAAAGTAGTAGCAGTAGAGGTAGCAGTTGTGATAGAAGTAGTACTGTAACATATGTGGCAAACTGATTGTAATTGTTAATTTCGCTTTGCTTTTTCTTTAATTTTATAGAACCAGACATTCAGATATATAACTGACATTGGCTATATATTTTATACACTATATCGACAGCATGAACAGTGTCAGTTTTAGTAGTAGTAGCAGTAAAAGCATTTTAAATAGAACGTGCGTTGTTGTTGTTGTATTGTAGAATGTAATTGTCGTACGAGTAGTAGATGTGGTGCTGTAAGTGATATTAGTAGTCAGAGGAGAAGTAGTGGTGGTGATAATGTAAGTAGTAGTGAGAGGAGTACTAATATTTGCGGTGTTAGCGCTAGTAGTTCGCAGGAGAAGTGGTAGTGGAAGTGTTACTTCAAGATGTAGTCGGAGGATAAACACTGTTCATGTTTTTAGTGTTTGTATTAGTAGTAGTAGAAATGGTAGTAGTAATAGATGTTGTGCTAGTAGCAGTAGTAGAAATGTTAGTAGTAATAGATGTTGTGCTAGTAGTAGTAGTAGAAATGGTAGTAGTAATAGATGTTGTGCTAGTAGTAGTAGTAGAAATGGTAGCAGTAATAGATGTTGTGCTAGTAGTAGTAGTAGAAATGGTAGTAGTAATAGATGTTGTGCTAGTAGTAGTAGTAGAAATGGTAGTAGTAATAGATGTTGTGCTAGTAGTAGTAGTAGAAATGGTAGTAGCAATAGATGTTGTGCTAGTAGTAGTAGTAGAAATGGTAGTAATAGATGTTGTGCTAGTAGTAGTAGTAGAAATGGTAGTAGTAATAGATGTTGTGCTAGTAGTAGTAGTAGAAATGGTAGTAGTAATAGATGTTGTGCTAGTAGTAGTAGTAGAAATGGTAGTAGTAATAGATGTTGTGCTAGTAGTAGTAGTAGAAATGGTAGTAGTAATAAATGTTGTGCTAGTAGTAGTAGTAGAAATGGTAGTAGTAATAGATGTTGTGCTAGTAGCAGTACGAGTAGGAATTGTAGAAGTAGTTATGGTTGTGTTAGTAGTCAATGGAGACGTTCATAAGATGGTGGTGGTAGTAGTGTTAGTAGTAGTAGTTGTATGGGTAATAATAGTGGTGGCGGTGATGGTATAAGTTGTAGTTGGGAAAGTAGCAGTGGTTGTGATAGTTATTGTTATAGTTAAAGGAGCATTATCGGTGGCCGTAGCGTAAGTAGTAGTGGTGGTACTGATAGAGTTAATAGTTGTCAGAGGAATAATGTTGGTGGTGGTGGTAGCATTAGTTCTGTGCAAAAAATATTAGTAGTGATGTTGGTATTGTAAGTAGTATTTACAGGAGTGGTAGCAGTTGTGATAGTTTAGTATCATTCCTAGGAATAGCATGAGTAGTAGGCTTAGTATTATTTATAGGAATATCAATAGTCGTGGTGGTAGTGTGAGTATTATACAGAGAGATAGCAGTAGTGGCAGTGGTAGTGTTAGTAGTAGTCGGAGTAATAGGAGTAGTCATATTCGGAGGAGTAAAAGTGGTGGTGGTGTTAGTGTTAGTAGAAGTGAACTGAGTAGAAGAATTGGTGGTGATTGTGCTATTAGCAGTCGAAGGAGTAGTACTAGTGGTTTAAGTAGTATAAGTAATGTTCAGATGAGTAGTAGTGATAGTGTTTGTAGTAGTCGGTGGAGTAGCAGTGGTGGTGGCGTAAGTGTTAACAGTAGTCAGATGAGTAGTAGTAGTGGTGCTGGGAGTATTAGTTTTGGTTGGACGAGTAGATGTGGTGGTAGTGGTAGTGGTAGTAGTAGTAAGAGAAGTAGAAGGTGTGGCTGTATAAGTGTTACTATTAGTCGGAGGAGTAGAAGTGGTGGTGGTGTTAGTGTTAATAGTAGTCGGAAGAGAAGTAGTGCCGTTGGTGGAAGTTTTAGTAGTAGTTCTGCCGTTGTGTGTAGTAGTAGAAGTTGTTGCGGTAAAATAGTATTAGTGAAAGTTATCGGTGTAGTGGTAAAGGAGTAGTAGTATAAGAAGTAGTTGAGTTAGACAGTGTACTGTAACATACTCGTATGTGGCAAACTGATTGTAATTGTTCATGTCGCGTTTGTTTCTTCAGTTCAAAAATAAGACAGCACCAGGCATTCAGGTATATGACTGATATGGGTCATATATTTGATACTACATCAGCAGAAACAGAATCCATTTCAGCAGCAGCAGCAGTAGAACTAGTGAAATGGAACATTTGTTGTTGTTGTGGAAATATGTAGTACTAGTAATAGCAGGAGTGGTAGCAGCAGCATAACAGCAGGGGCAGCAGTAGCAGCAGCAGCAGCTGTATTAGTAGTAATAGTAGTAGTAGGAGGAGGAGGAGAAGCAGTACCAGTAGCAGCAGCAGTGTTGGTAGTAGTAGTAGTAGTAGTAGTAGTAGTAGTAGTAATAGTAGTAGTAGTAGTAGTAGTAGTAGTATGTGTTTTTGGTATTGTTGTCTTAGGAGTAATAGAAACAGTAGTACGCGCGTTAATTGGTACTTGTAGCAGTAGTAATAGTGATAGTAGCATAAGCTTTTTTATTTGTTGTGGTAAAGTAGAAGATATAGTAGCAGCAATAGTTGTAGTAGTAGTATTAGAATTAATAGTAGTAGTCGTAGTAGTAATAATAGAAGTAGCATCAGCAGCAACAATGTAGTAGTAGTAATGATTGTTTCTTTAACATAAAGTAAAATTACCATAAATTCTATACAATGTAATTTCACAAAATATGTATAACCATTAATAAAACCCAATGTTGTAAACGCTAAAGTCAAACAAATTATAATATTTTGTACTCGTACCAACATGTCATGGTTCGTGGTCTTACATTATTATTGTGTTGTGTATATTTTTATATAAATAACACCCCGAATTTCCGGCTCATTACATCCTTGGTATGTTTTGTTCACATCCTCAATTATTATTATTATTGTTATTATTATTATTATTATTATTTTATAAGAAGTAGAAACAGCAGCAGTGAAGCAGTAGCAGTAGTTGCACTAATAGTATTGGAAGTAATAATAATAAAAGTTGTTGTGGTTAAGTAGTAGAACTTGCTGTTGTAGTTGTAGTAGTTATGGTAGTAGTAGTAGTAGTAGTAGTAGTAGTAGTAGTAGTAGTAGTAGTAGTAGTAGCAGTAGCAGTAGTAGTAGAGTA